>CAUYLG010005793.1:0-10167 GCA_963573385.1 Cacajao melanocephalus | reverse complement strand
GTGGCTCCTCCGCCGGGAATCTCCTAGTCTGTGGGCAACAAAAATTCGTCTGAAAGTGCGGCGTCCACTCGCTCTCTGCGCTTTCACTGGGAGCTACAATCCTGAGCTGTTGTTAATCGGCCATCTTGGATCTCTCCGCCTTCTACTGACCTCTTGTAAAGAATGCAGCTGGCTTGTGATTCCTGCACTCCTTCCCAAATTCTCCTAACCACTCCTTCTCACCTCCATTGAAGTTCATGAAACTAGTAGCAAGTATAGGGGTATGTTTGAACCAGAGCAACTCCATCTTGAATAGGGGCTGGGTAAAATATGGCTGAGACCTACTGGGCTGCATTCCTAGACAGTGAAGGCATTCTAAGTCACAGGATGAGATACGAGGTCAGCACAAGATACAGGTCATAAAGACCTTGCTGATAAAACAGTTTACAGTAAAGAAGCTGGTTAAAACCCACCAAAACCAAGATGGCCATGAGAGTGACCTCTGGTTGTCCTCACTGCTACATTTCTACCGGTGCCATGACAGTTTACAAATGCCATGGCAACGTCAGGAAGTTATCCTATATGGTCTTAAAAAGGAGGCATGAATAATCCACCCCTTGTTTAGCATATAATCAAGAAATAACCGTAAAAATGGGCAACCAGCTGCCCTCAGGGCTGCTCTATGGAGTAGCCATTCTTTTATTCCTTTACTTTCTTAACAAACTTGCTTTCACTTTATGGACTCACCCTGAGTTCTTTCTTACATAAGATCCAAGAACCCTCTCTTGGGTTCTGAATGGGGACCCCTTTCTGGTAACAGTTCTGACTCAAATGAGAGCTTGTCGGAGGTAGTCACATATTCTGGGCATCACACAGTCCAATGTTGCAACAAACACCAGATAATGTTTGCAACTAATAATAACAGTTATAGTTGCATATGCTGAGATAAAAGTAATCAAATTTCATCCTCTATGACGGAAATCTATTGCTGCACCGTGCAGGATTGTGCTTCAGGGGTCTAAAAAATTTCCCCCTAACTGTGTGCGGAATACTAATACTTGATTAGAACTCTTTCTATCAAATGTAGGTAGCTGTTATGGGAATAGTGATCCAAAATATAATACAAATCCCATTTAGCTCTAATAGGAATAGTGGTCCAAAATATAATACAAATCCCATTTAATCAGCACCCCCCCCAGCCCCTGTTTAAAATCCAGAACATTTATATATATGTGTGTGTGTGTGTGTGTGTGTGTGTGTGTGTATCCATCCAGGTTCTTCACTGTAATAATCACACTGTCAGAATTATTCTGATTTCTTTAAAATTTTTAATTGGTTGAGTTTCTTAGTGAATCATAGCTAGATGTGGAGCAATTCCAAGTAAGTGGTAGAGATTAAATATCCTCAAACCTTAAGAGGAATATTAGTGTATAAAATAAATTTAATTATGTAATAGCATATAATCTACCTAGATCAGTGATTGTTGCTTCTTCTCTCATTCCCTCCTCCTCCCTCTCCTCTTCCCTAGATCCCTTTGAGAATCTTATTAATGTCAGGATTTCCTTCTGAAAAAGATGTTAACATGAGAAAAATGAGTCCATAATTTCAGAGGGCCTCTGCCAACTCCCCCACTGTGGCAGATTGCATCTTCTGAAGACAGCCACAATAACAGCTCCCATCCCACATGCTCTTCTGCCATGGGACTTGCTGCTCTCCCACCAAGAGGTAGAGTCTAATTTTTTTCCTCTTGCTTCTGGGCACTCCTGAGTGATTTGCTGAACTGAAAGAATGCAGTAGAAGACATTTTCTAGGATCTCCAAGGTTAGATCATAAGAAGCCTTGTGCCTTCTACCTGGGA
Source organism: Cacajao melanocephalus (assembly GCA_963573385.1). NCBI lineage: Eukaryota > Metazoa > Chordata > Mammalia > Primates > Pitheciidae > Cacajao > Cacajao melanocephalus. Next base: position 8,330 of record CAUYLG010005793.1, on the reverse strand, counting down.
GTTTTGGATTGCTTGCTCTTGGGACACACCCTCCTACAACACCACTGCCATCCTGTTAGCGTCACAAGCTGCAAAGAGAGACCACATGTGGCCCCTCTTGTTGGCTCACTCAGAGCTCGTAGCCAACAACTAACATCCATTGCCAGCTGTGGGAGGGAGCCATCCTGGTCATTCATTCCAGTGGAGTCATCGCTGGCTTTGACCCCAGACATCTGACTGCAGCTGCACAGGAGAGCCCACTGGAGAAACGCTCCCAGCTGACCCACACAAAGATGAGCAGTAATAATAAATTGCTGTTTCAGCCACTGAGTTTTTGGGGTTATTTGTTACACAGTAAATATAGCAAACTGTAACACCCGCCCATCCCTGTCGAGAACCACTGCTCTTAATGATTTATTGAGAAAAGGAAAGAAGTAACATAAAGTTCAGCTAAAAACTATAAAGCCCTACAACACTAGCTGTGTGTTTGTGCATCTTATAAAAATCACTACCTAAGTTTATACAACACGGAGATAGTTTCTGATTTGAGGGGGTTTGGTTTTTTATTTCATTTACAAATCAATAAGAGTAAAACTTGCTGTTCAGAAAGTGTTCTCCTACTTTCATAAGTAAGTCTTTATAACATCTGACAATACATTGAATTTGGATGATTCTCACATTAAACATTGCAGAATGCAGCAATATATCTCTTTTCTCCTATTTTTTCCTCCCTTCTCTTTTCCTCTTTCTTCTCTCTGTTCTGCTCTTGTCCCCTCCTCTCCCTGTTTATATACACATATAAACCACATACATTACTATATTACTTAGGTTCTATGTGGTCAATATTGCAAATCCCCTTACCCCAACTGACTGTCTAACATTGACTACCTTGATTTTAATACCAGCTAACATTAAGAAAAATCTTTTGAAAACAATGTGTCATATGCTCTAACCCAGAAATTCCATCTTTAGATTTTTTTCCTTAGAAATTAATGATTAATTTTAAGATTTAGTCACAAGGATGTTTATCACAACTTTACATATTATAGGGGAAAATTAGAAATAACCTAGATGAACCTCAATAAGGGACTTAATAAATGATAGTATTCATGTGCTACAAAATAATATGCAACAATTAAAATTAGATAAATCTATTCATACGGACATGGCAAGATGTTTAGGATATATTGCTAAATGAAAAAAAAAAAAAAAAAGGAAGTCTAGGAGTGGTGGCTCACACTTGTAATCATGGCACTTTGGGAGGCTGAGGCAGGTGAATTGCTGAGCTCAGGTGTTTGAGACCAGCCTGGGCAACATGGTGACACCCTGTCTCTACAAAAAATATAAAAATTAACCAGGTGTGGTGGAGCGCACCTATAGTCCTTCCTAGTTGGAGGGCTGAGGCTGGAAGATTGCTTGAGCCTGGGAGCTTGAGTCTACACTGAGCTGTGTTTGCACCAGTGCACTCCAGCCTGGGTGACAGAGCAAGGTCCCGTCTTTAAAAAAAAAAAAAAAATTGTGAAACACTAGGTATAATGAAATATTTTAATAAGCAACAATAAAATACGTATGTATGTGTCTGTATAGAGAAAACTAAAATTATATATACTGCCGTTAACAGAGAATATGTCTGGGTGGTAGGACTATAGAGCAACTTTCTATTTTCAACATTTTGATATTATACTGATTACTTCGCAATATTAAAAATTTTAACATTTTATTTAGGATGAAATTTGCTAAGAGAGTAGAAAACAACTTCCCCCTATGTGTAATTATATGTTGTGATGGTTGTGTTGATTGTTGTAATCATTTTACAATGTATTCACATATCAAATCACATTGTACATTTAAAATATACACAGTTTTTATCAAATATTTTATATTTAAGAAAAATTCATGAAATAAGATAGACAATACTATTGGAACTCATTGTTTCTAAAAGTTTTTTTCTCAGTATATGAAGAAATAATTGAGTAACCTTTCAGCAAATACATGTCCTCATCTACAAAGCTTAGTTTTGCAAGGAATTCTTTCCTACTTATGCTACGTGAATAACTTCTTGGCAGCATGCCTCCTATGATTTGTGGCTTAGGACTTGTGTTATCATATATATTATTTTTCAAAGATTTCTAAATAGTTTTTACATGCATGTATTCTACATCTTCAATGATATTGTAAATTCCTTGGTTATTGCATTTTCTTTCTATTGTACTGTCTTCTGTGATAAATAAATATCAAGTGCTTTGCTGGTTGATGGTTTAATTCAGAGGCTGCCAAACTACAGCTCATGGATCAAATTTGGTGAACCATTTGTTTTTGTATAGCCCTCCAGCTAAGAATGTTTTTACATTTTTAGATGACTGAAAAAAAAATAACATCTTGTAACACATAAAAATTATATGAAATTCAAGTTTCAGTGTCCATATACAAAGTTTTACTGGAGTGCAGGTGCATTCATTTGTTTACATATTATCTATGGCTGCTTTCACACTCCAACATCAGAGGTTTTTTTTTTTTGTTTTTTTGTTTTTTTTTTTTAAGATGTCTGCATAACATTTGCTTCTTTTGAAACATCAGAGTTTTAACAAAGACTGTAGGTTCCACAAAGCCTAAAATAATTACTAGCCACTTTCTTACTAAAGAAGTTTGCCAGCGTCTGTCTTAACATAAAAGTGTAAGTAGCATCAGAAAGGTCCCATTAAAAATGTCTGCTATTGTAAACTGCCTTTAGCAGTATATGATAGATTATGTTATTGTTCTCAAGTCCTCTCTGCTTCTGCGTAACAGGATTATACATCTATAGCCATGTGGATATGACATTGCAGTGTCATCCAGTAGAAGAGACAAAGTATGCATCCCTGCTCCGATGTCTTTAGGCTGGGTCATGATATGCTTTGGCCACCAATGGAACATTAACAGATGTGATGTGAGTGAGGCTTTAAATGTGCTTGCAGAGTTTGGCCTAGGTTCCTGAGCTTCTGTTAGCTGCCATGAGGTAGCGGCCATCTGTTCTGGTAACCATTGGTCCTAGAGTGAGAGACATGCAGAGCAGACCTGAACTTGAAGCTGCGTCAACCCAGCAGGTGCGCAGACCCATGGGTGAGGAATGAATGTTTGCTGTTGAGAGTCACTAAGATTTGGGGGTTATCTGTTATGCAAAAGCTTGACTAATACTGTTGGATTCATCCCTTATTAGTTATGGTGAGATTTGTGTAGCCCTCCTATGCTAATAATATAAAAACTGGAAATCTCATTAGGTTTTGAAAGAATTGATATAGATTATCCCAGGTAACCTGTAAATGTAACATATTTATACTGCTTTATGAGTACAGTCATAAGTTTGAGAAAAGTCTGTTTATCTTTTTCACAGAGCTGTTCTAAAGCCTTGAAATCACATTTTCTGTGCATTTATTGTCCAATTGTCTAAAAGACACTTGGTTGCTGTTAAAATGGATGAGCTGAACTTCTATGCTTCTCCAATCCTCCACTACTCTTGTCTGATGCACGGGGTGATGTGATTTTCTGTATGCATTCTGTTTGTGATTTCTAAGTCTTGAAATGCAAATGCATTTTTGCCTACAAAATGGGGATCTTTTGTTGATATAAAATTTTGCTGTGGTAAATAATCTAAATCTATACAAATTTGGTGTTATTTCCCATGGGTATTTAGAATCTGATTATATTAGTGAAGGTGTATAATTTCCTTAAAGCAAAGTTTCTTAACGGTGGCATTATTGACATTTTGGGCTAGATAATTACTTGCTGTGGGGAGCTGTCTGTGTATTTTGCATAGCATCCATGACCCCTGCACATTAGATGCCAGTAGCACATCCCCAGACCCTACTCTCCTTACCCTGTGTGGTCATGACAGTCAAAAATGTCTTCAGCTGTTGCCAAATGTCCTCTGGGAGGCAAAATCATCCTATTTGAGAACCACAGGCTTATGAGGGGGGTTCCAATGCAGTGTTTTTCATACCTAGTTACACATTATAATAATATAGTAAGCCCTTTGTTTAAAAAAAAAAGTCTTATTTTGAGATAATTTAAAAATTACTGAAAAATTGCAATAATACACAGAACTCTCATGTACCAATTGTTAGTATTTGCCAGATGTGCTTTCCATTCTTTCTCTACCTATATGCATAAATGCTTTACTCTGACTCATTTGGGAATAAGTTGGATACAGGATGCTCCCTTGCCCCTTAATATTCATTATTTCCTAAGAACAAGGACATTCTCATACATAATCCCAGTAGAATTAGCAAAAATAGGAAATTTAAGATTACTACAATATTATCTAATCCATAGTTCATATTCAAGCTTTGCCAATTATCCCAAAATGTCCCTTGTGACTACTTAGTCACTGTCCACAATTCAATAAAGGACACACATGGTATTTTGTTGTTGTATCTCTTTAGCCTCCTTAATTTAGAATGGTTTCTTAGACTTTCATTGTTTTTTATAACCTCAATATTTTTCAAGTGTACAGGCTAATTATTTTGTAGAATGGTTCTCAATTTGGGTTTGTCTGATATTTCCTTATGATTAGATTCATGTTATGCAATTTTAGCACAAACATCAGTGAGTAATGCTGTAAATTTCTCAGTGCATCTCCTCGGGAGCCACTTGATGAAGGTAAATCCCTTTATTGGTGAAGTTAACGCTGATCATTTGATTAGGATGAATATTAAGTTTCCTAGGACTGCCATAACAAATCATCACAAAATGGATTGCTTAAACAAGGTAGAAAGTTTTTCTCTCGCAGTCTGGAGACCAGAAGTCCAAAAATCAAGGTGTCACCAGACCCTACTCCCTCTGGAGGATCTACGGGAGAATCCTTTTTGCGCTTTCCAGCTTCTGTGGCTGCATCACTTCGTCACCACTTCCATCTCCACGTGGTCATGCCCTCCTTCTCTTTGTCCATGTCTTCTCTTCTGTCTCTCACTGGGATGCTTGCCATTGATTTAGGGTTCATCTGAGTAATCCAGACTGATCTGATCTCAAGATCCTTAGTTTAATTACATCTCCAAAGATCCCCCTCCGGCCTTTTTTTTTTTTTTTTTCAAAATAAGGTCATATCCCAGGTCATGGGGATTAAGATGTGAACGTGTCTTTTGGGGATCACCATTCAATCCAGTACATTTGGTGGCTGACAGCTTGTTTCACTGTGAAGTTATTATTTTCTCTTTGGCATTAAAAAGTAATTTGTGAGAAGACCATATCAATATTTTATTCCTCATCACAATTCTTACCTGTTAGTTTCATTATTTATTGATAATTCTAACCCAACTGGTGATTTTCTAATTCCATCATTTCTTTTTTTTTTTTTCAAGATGGGGTTTCACCATGTTGGCCAGGCTGGTCTTGAACTCCTGAGCTCAGGTGATCCACCTACCTCGGCCTCCCAAAGTGCTAGGATTACAGGTGTGAGCCACTAATTCCATCATTTCTTCAACATTTATTAGTTAGCATTCTGTTTTAAGTGCTTCCCTCTCTCCCTTCTTTCTTTCCTCCTTTTTTCTTTTCTTCTTCTTCTTTTTTTTTTTTTTTTTTTTGGAGACAGAGTTTCACTCTTTGTTGCCCAGGCTGGAGTGCAATGGTGCAATCTTGGCTATTGGCAACCCCTACCTCCCAGGTTCAAGCGATTCTCCTGCCTCTGCCTTCCCTAGTAGCTGGGATTACAGGTGCACACCACCATGCCCAGCTAATTTTGTATTTTTAGTAGAGACAGAGTTTCTCCATTTTGGTCAGGCTGGTTTTGAACCTGAAACTTCAGGTGGTCTGCCTGCCTCGGCCTCCCAAAGTGCTAAGATTACAGGCATGAGCCACGGCGCCCAGCCTCCTCCATTTTTCTTAACAATATAGATGTATTGATTCTAATTATTTTCAGTGGGTTGTAACCTATTTTTAATTTTATTTTCACGGTCAAATTTTGCTACATCTGGCCTGCAAGAGTCTGCTTGCTTCTGTTTCCTTTGACAGGATCTCCATCTTTTTGAGGAATGTTTACGCTGGCACAAAAAAATGTTCTAAGCTCAGGTTTCTCCCACCTCAGCCCTATTTCACTAAGGAGTCACTGGATTCTTTTAGTGGGCAATAGTAGTTTTTTTCTTTGGTTGTTTTTTGTAGACCCTGGGTCTTCCTATATTGCCCAGGCTGGTCTTAAACTCCTGGGCTTAAACAGTCCTCCTGCCTCAGCCTCCCAAAGTGCCGGGATTACAGGTATGAGCCACTGTGCCAATCCTGGCAATGATATTTAGAATCCAAGATCTTGATGCCTCAGGAGCTATTTATGCAAAAATGTTTGAATTCTACTTAATTCATAAATCCTGGGGCAGGGCCTAGAAGAGAGAGAGAATGTGTGTGGGTGTATGTGTAAAGTTCTAGGTTGTTCTGTTACATAACATTGTGTGGGAACTACTGCTGTAATGCATTTAAACCATGATTTAGCTTGTGCTAATTTTTTTCAGACACACATTTTTCGTCTAAAGGGACAAACAACTGTCTTATATCTTAATTACTGGATACCAGAAAACTAAGCAAGATAAAACCTACAATATCTGAAAGAATTTAGTAGGAATCAGATGTCAATGATGGATGTTTAAGATAGAAAATGTGTTGTATAATGTAAAATAATTATTGATTATGAAATCAAGTCAAATTAGATCCAAGTCTAGATATAATTACAATTTCAATTAAAAGAGAAAGTGGAATTCTTGATTTTAAATTGCATTTCTCTGACTATAATCCCTCTCTGTTGCTCTCTATCTCACATTATAGAATTCATCACTTTACGGGAAGAGGTGTAGGGAACACAAACGTTTTCACAATGGAATAGAAAAATAATCTATTTCAATATCTGTGCTTGAGTATCTTCAATAATAGATAACTCAGAGAAGGAACAAAATTACTTCAGTGAAGTCAACTGTAATTTTGAATAGCTATATCACATTTTGGTATAGAGTGTGAAAAAGCATTTTTTCCCTTATGAAATTTTGGGTTAATCTTTTTTTATTTCTTAAAAAAAGAGCATTCCAAGGTACTAAGATTCATATCTAGGGGAATAATTTTTTTCTATCTACAGATGATCAGTAAATATACTGAGACTTTGAGTCTGTAACTTTGCCTTAGTAAAAATAAACCTCTTTCAGAAGATAAATTATAAGAAAATTCCCCTTTGCAGTGAGAATTATAATTCTTAGCATTAATAATTGTCATTTTTTTTTTAAGAGATGGGGTTTCACTATGTTGGCCAGGATGGTCTCGAACTCCTGACCTTGTGATCCTCCCACCTCAGCCTCCCAAAGTGCTGAGATTACAGGCGTGAGCCACCGTGCCCGGCAATAATTGCCACTTTTGAGTATATACCAGGAATTTTACACATTATCTTAATTTTACCAATAAAGAGACTAAAGTTCAGAGAAATAAGTAAATTTTCCAAGGTCACAAAGTTAGGAAATGAGTAAGCAGGCACTTTAGCCTAATAAGGATAGGCTAAGTTGTACAGTAACAAACAACTCTCACATCTCAGCAGCTTATAACAAGCGTGTAGCTCACATTATATGTGCATTGTTGGTGGGCTGTGGCTCCACTCAGTTACACATTTACTTAGCACTCAGGCTGACAGTGAAGCCTCTGCCTGTCTGGAGTTGTAGCAGAGGGGAAGGGTAGCACAGAAAACCACACACTGGCTCTGAACGCTCGTATAATATCTGAGAAAAGGAACAAAACTGCTTTAGTGAAGCCAATAGTGCTGCTGAACAACTATATCATATTTCATTATTGAACAGTGGTATTTTGTATTTCGATAGCCAGAGCAAGTTACAACCAAACTTGATGTCAGTAAGGTAGGGAAGTAGTGTCCTCTGATAGGGAGGGGCAGCCAGATATTTTCGGACAGTAACAGACTGATATGTGGATGGCGTCATTTTACCTGAAGCTTGTGTAATAGTTCAGTTCCTTGGCGTTGGCTATTGTTCTACATTGGTCCAAACAGAGGGAAGCAAAGGCAGCCGTCTGATGCTGGCGGAAGGCTTGATCTTGTTCTTTCTCTAACTAATATGGAGTTGCTGCAGTCATTTTTCCACCACAAGGGAAGAAGTGTGACAAAAGCAGGAAGGCAGTGTCAAGAGCAAGGGAGCCACAGCACTGAGGATCCCACGAATCTCTGGAACAATTCATCCTGAGAGTTGTCCACACTCTTTCCAGTGATATAATTTCATAAATTCTCTTAGATTTAATCCAGTTTGCATAAAATCTTTAATTACCTCTTTTTTTTTTTTTTTTTTTTTTTTTTTTTTTTTTTTTTTTTTTTTTTTTTTGTGTTTGTTTTTGTTGAGTGGGGTGGGTTG
>CAUYLG010005791.1:0-46560 GCA_963573385.1 Cacajao melanocephalus | reverse complement strand
ATAACAAACAAGCAGCCAACCAATATTTTATTTAAACCTGTGAAATGCTATGCAATTGCTGAGGAGTGATTTACTTCCAATTATGTGGTCACTTTTAAAATAGGTGTAATGTGATACTGAGAAAAATATATGTTTTGTGGATCTGGGGTGGAGAGTTCTGTAAATATTTGTTAAGTTTACTTGTTCCAGGTCTGAGTTCAAGTCCTGGATATTCTTTCTTTTCTCTCTTTTTCTTTCTTTCAAAAAAATAAAAAATAAAAATAAATAAAAAATAAAAAGGAAAATGGCCATTTCTGTAGATTAAGAAAATGCTAAATAAATCATAGGTAAAAGTTAATACATTAAAATGAAAATGAGAAAATATCAACATATCAGAACTTGTAGAATTTGACTAAAGCCATGCTTAAGGAAAAATGCATAGCTTTAAACACAAAGATTGGGGAAAGGTAGGAGGCTGAAAAAAAACAAAGCGCCAGATATCATTCTGAATAAATTAGTAAACTAATAGGAAATTAAATCTAAAATAGAGATTTTAATAATAAAGAAGAGGAAATAATGACAAAAATACTTACTCTCTATTCATACTTATTAGGAACTACAGTATTTAGCTCTTCATCACCTTTTAAGTTAACTGTGCTTTTTGTAGGTCAGCTTTAGTAACAACCCTATTTGTAATATCATCACTCTGAAAAAATGCATTAGAAGCCTTAGGCAGCTATCTTACAAATAACATTCTGAGGAACCACTCATTCATAAAATGAAGAGCCACATGAGGACTCAGAAACCATGGCAAAGGAGAGAACAGGAGACTGAGCCCTATCCCCAGAAATGTTCACATGGCTTTCATAATCAAAAGACTATTCATTTAAATATATATCATGCATTTCTAATAACCATATTTATCAGTGTGTACTTATCAGGTATTCACCTTTTTCTGTCTCTTCATCGCTGGCCATAGCTTCCCAATCATCCAATCCAGCATCCTCAGTGTCATCTTCTTCTTCTGTAAGTAAAAATTTGCATTTAAGACACAAAAATTATTTAGAAATATGAAGGTCTTTTAGAAAAAAGTAAAAAGATTATGCTCTGATATAAAAAAGAATGTTTTAATTATGCAAAAAAGTATGCAATTATTATCTTTGGAACTATCTTTTTAATATAGCTAGCAAGTTATAATTTACTATTACCAAATGCTTCTATTTCCTACTACTGTAAACATATTATATTACACTTAACCGATTTTCCATTTGAGCTAAATGTTTCATTAATTTAATTAATTTAAATGTTTTAGATTTTGAAAAAGGTATATGAATGTACCCAGTTCTTGAAAACAAATGAAATTTCACATATATCTTCTTTTTGATCATCCAACTCATACTTTATGCAAGGAATTTCTTACTTTGCTTTTAATCTTTATAGGTATTTAAATATACTTAAATTCCAAAGTTGAAGTTACAAAACTACCACCATCACTCCAGTTCAAAATAAGAATAGAATGCTGTACTCCTAACCCCAAAACAGCCAGAAAGCTAAAATTCTGAATATTATTTAGCTATCAAAGACCTAATATCTTCTTAACAAGAATGTTTCTCTTTACTAAAATCTAACCAGGCACAACTATTCTTAAATGAAAGGAAGATGAGGGTAGGGCATGTGATATCTGCTTCCCTGTAATAATCATTATTTACCAACAAGTCTGGGTAAGTTTTGTTGAAGAGGAAATGAGACTCAGCAACAGGTACCCAAAATATCCATCTAGATTAGCAATTCTTTCTGGAGCTAAAAATACAACCTAAAATAGTGGAATGTTATTAAGCATATCAATCTGAATTTCTCTAATTTCGTCATATCAATGCTAGGCTGAGGTCTACCCAAGTGAAATGATCCTATTCACTTAGAAGAGAAAGTAGAAAAAGGAAGGAAAGGAACTACCAATAATATAATTCACCAGCGTAAATCGGGCTTAGTATTCTCTAAAGGCTTTTTCCGTTCCTGATCCCATCTTTAAACGCTGAGGATTCTCTCGAATGTCAAACATACATTTCAGCAACCCCAGCTCTCCTGTGGATACCTAGTCTCATGAATTAGAACAATGCTTAATTTAAAAAAAAAAAAAAAAGAGAGATTTTCCCCAACTCCTCAACACATATACAGATACCCCACAATGAATTAATTGAATCCTCTGATTATCGTAAATAGAAGCTGACCTTTAAGAAGGTCTAAAAGTGCCAAATTTTAAGGTTCTTAAAAAGTTCTAGTTAAAAATAATTTTTATTTTTGCTTCCGAAGCATTAAATGAAGACCTTCAGGTCTTTTTTGAGATTTCTGACCATACTTAAAAGCATCAGAGAAAATCCAAAACCTACTATCCTTTCTACAAAACATTTTACTAACACCGCTGAAAAGAACAAAATTGATTCAAGTCTCACTTGGATACTTATTCAATGTAGAAATGAAAAGAAACAGAAAAGAAAGAACTATGAAGAAAGAAAGCCATCCAGCCAGATACTTACTTGGTTCTCCCCAACTATTTAATGATAACTAAGACAACGTATGGCTCCCCAACACTATTTAATAAGAATTCACTAATTAAATAATCAAATAATGCTACTGGCCTGGTTCAACAAGAGGTGGTGTTTCTTCCTTTTCTGGTACTCCTTGTTCCGTAACTTCTACAGCAGCACATAATTCCATTGATTCAGACACTGAAAAAAGGGCAGAAACCAAGATAATATTTTTTTCAGTGTATAATTTCTGTTAAGATACTCCACTAAGTACTCATTTAAAAAGAGTAGTACAAACCTATTTTTTTTTTTTTTGAGATGGAGTCTTGCTCTGTGGCACAATCTTGGCTCACTGCAACCTCCACCTCCCAGGTTCAGGCAATTCTCCCTGCCTTAGCCTCCCAAGTAGCTGGGATTACAGGCGTCTGCCACTATGACCAGCTAATTTTTGTATTTTTAGTAGAAGCAGAATTTCACCATGTTGGCCAGGCTGGTCTCAAACTCCTAACCTTAGGTGATCCACCTGCCTTGGCCTCCCACAGTGCTGGAATTACAGGATTGAGCCACTGTGCCTGGCCTGTGCAAACCTATTTCTTCAAATTTAGAAAATGTTTAAATATAGTCCTATGTTTTATAGAAAACTACTCTTTCTGCTCAATAAATAAAATACAAACATCACAGAAGGCTAAGACGGAAACCAAGAAAAGATAACAATGGTAGTTTTACTTTTCAGAGTTAACAACAGTTACAATATTCATAGGGTAGAACCCAGATTTTTCAAAGTAAAATACTTTTTCCATTAGCTTATCATTTGAATCAAGTGAGAATGATGGCATCAATAAGTTTAGAAATAAGTTTCAACATGCATTTCAGATTTGTTCCTTTTTTCTTCACAGACAGTTTTGAAGATTGTAGAGGAAAGGCAAACAAAATAGTTCCTAAATTAGAGACTATTTTGTATACAAACCTTCTTTACTTTCTAGCTGCTGTGGTATTTTTTTCCTCTTTTTATCTTCATAAACTGGCCTCTTCTTTGGCAAAGAGTCTTTTGATGGCACTTCAACACCTGAGGGATAAAAATGAAAATCTTCAGGCTTATACTACTTGTATGTCACCTGAGAAGCACTATTTAAAGGATAGCATTGCACTCACCACAGAGATATATATCCATGGAAAAATCTTTATCTTTCTTATATAAGGTATTTTAAAATTTACATACAGAAAAAAATCCTTTTTTTAATGTATAGTGAGAGTTCTGATACACGCATCACCATCACAATGAAGATGCAGAACAGCTATATCACCCTGTGCTGCTCTGACTAGTCAAACCCTTCTTACCTTCTTAGCCTCTGGTAACCACTGAACTGTTCTCCATCCAAAAGATTTGCTTTTTCTAAAATGTCGCATAAATGGAATCTTACAGTCAGGCCGCTATCATCATAATGGATTTCAGAGTCACTCAATCTGTTGCAGGTAGCAGTAATTCGTTTGTTTTTATTGTTGAGTAGCATTCCATTGTATGGATATATCAGTTTGCTTATCCATTCAATAGCTGAAGGACTTTTTTGCAATTATGAATAAAGCAGGTATAAACATTTTCAGACAGGTTTTTGTGTGAAAATTTCTCTTGGGGAAATATTTTGGAATGTGAATGATGAAACATAAGGTAAATATGATCTTCATTTTATAAAGACACTGCCAGTGTTTTCCAAAGTGGCTATACTATTTCGCATTCCCACCAGTAATATAGAAGAGTTTCAGCTGGGAGTGGTGGCTCATACCTGTAACCCCAGCACTTTGGGAAGCCAAGGCGGGTAAATCACCTGAGGTCAGGACTTAAGAGACCATCCTGGCCAACATGGCGAAACCCCGTCTCTACTAAAAATACAAAAGCATACTATTTTTAAAAAAATTGGCCGGATGCACTGGCTCACGCCTGTAATCCCAGCGCCTTAGGAGACTGAGGCAGGTGGATCACAAGGTCAAGAGATCCAGACCATCCTGACCAACATGGTGAAACCGCGTCTCTACTAAAAATACAAAAATTAGCTGGGCATGGTGGCGTGTGAGAGATGGGAAAGTTCTTCTTCAAAGTTTATATCTTAGACTACATATAAGGAAGAGTTACAATCTCTTGCTCTATGGCCATTATCCACTATTAGCATAAACATATACCCATGTAAATATATTCTCTAATTCAGCTATGTCTTAAATCAGCTACCTTGACTCACTCTGGCATGTCTAAACAGAACTGGGCAAGCTCCAAACCCCGGAGCATGCCATTCCTTATTTGGAAACCCTCCTGACCTTCTCCTGACTAGCTTCCTCTCCATCCTTGTCTTCTTCCTCGTCTTCTTTCCCCTTATCTATTCAGGCAGTTTCCAAGTTTTAAGCCAACTAGGTCAAGCATAGAATGAGAGGTCCCATTCCAGCCAATGGAAACTGGACACAGCAGTAGGCGGGAGAATACCTCGAATCCAGGAGGCAGAGGTTGCAGTGAGCAGAGATCACACCACTGCACTCCAGCCTGGTGACAGAGAGAGACTCCGTCTCAAAAAAAAAAAAAAAAAAAAAAATTTAAAAAATTATATTGTGGTGGTGGGTGAATCCCAGCTACTCAGGAGGCTGAGGCAGGAGAACTACTTGAACCCAGAGGTGGAGGTTGCAGTGAGCCAAGATGACACCACTGAACTCCAGCCTGGGCAACAAGAGCGAAACTCTGTCTCCTCAAAAAAAAAAAAAAAAAAAAAAAAAAATTCAACTGCTCTGAATGTGGTAAAGGTAAGTTTCTCTTTTTTTAGAACATTCTATTCAGGTGCTTATGGCTTCTTGGTGAAAGTGTCTGTTGAAACATTTTGCCCATTTTTAAATGAACTTATGGGTTGTCTTATAGTTGAATCTTTAGAAGTCTTTATATATTTTGGACATTAATGCTTTGGCAGATACCTGAATTGGAGATACTGTCTTGGAATTCTCTTGACGGTGTCTTTTGCAGAGAAGTTTTGAATTGGTCTTTCTCAAAATGTATCTTTTTTCCTTTTAGGGATTATACTTTTGAGAGTCCTATCTAAGCACTCTTTGCCTAACACTAAATATCTCCCTATGTTTTCCTCTGAAAGTATTATCGTATACCCATTTTGAGTCAATTTTCATATAATGGGGATTAAAACTAGAGTTAGGAGTTTTTCTGCCTACAGATGTCCTAATTTTCTAGTACCACTTGCTACAAATACGGTATTTTATCCATGGAATCACCTTTCACCTATATACTAACCATGTATAGACTATTTATCTGTTTGTCTATCCCTCTGGCAATATCACATTGTATTAATTCCTACAGCTTTATACTAAGTCTTGAAATCAGTATTCTAGGTTTGTTCTCCTTTTACAAACATATTTTGGCCATTCTAACATTTTGGTCTCTTCATATCCATTTTAGAACTAATTGATAGATATCTACAAAATATCATGCTGTGATTTTGACTGGGATTGAACTGAATCTACAGATTACTAGATTACTGACACAGTCTCTCACTATGGGCAAAAGCCTTAGAATAAAGACAACAGAAATTGCATACCATGGGATTTTGAATGAAGTCACTAATAAACAAAAATGACTAAAATGTTAACTCTAAAATATGAATATATATGAATGTGTGTTATGTATGTGCTAAAGAATGGATAGAATGGTAAAACCAGAGCTATAACGGTAAGACAAATACATTAAACAAACCAAAGAAAGAGGATAAATCAGCTGAGAATGCAGAGATAATCAGTTTGATTAAAGTTTTCCTTGCCTAGCAGCCTACACCTACTAAGATGAAAAGCATGGGCCTGAGGGGAAACTGTAGGCTGAATTACTTGAAGCGTGGTCCCTATAACACTCTAGACTTAACTGACTACTCCTCTAGTCATGGACTCTCAAATAAGCTGCTCTATTTGTAATCAACACCAAGACTTATATGTGTTTAGACATTCCATTCAGTTTGCAAACTGAGACATCACAATCAAGTTCCTGAAGAAGCTCTTTGCCTGAAATTAGTTTATTACATATTATTGATAAGGTATTCATATTATATATGAGTATATATTATAAATATATGTGTGTGCATATATATATATAATATATTCTTAGTAGTCACAGGCTAAAGGATGATTGAAAAGTTAACCTGCTGCACATTTCAGAGTAATTATATGAAAACACCTGCAGATGGCTACACTCTGAGAGTACATTTTCAGCTCAATGAGTAAGTTTTACAATATTCTAGGTAAGAAACATGGTAACTGATCTTTATTTAAGAAGCTGTCTTTCAAAGACATGATGAAACAACACTGTAGGATCTTTTAATGAGATGACTCACATGAGTGGACTGTGGGGGGAGGACCCTGAATGTCAAGCTAAGGAATCTGGACTTTTATTAATAGACAATAGAGAACTAATAAGATGGTAAACATTAGACAACACTATGAAGAATAAGAGACCAGGGTCAGAGGTCACTTGAGAGATCATCTCTTACAAGCCTATCCCAAAGACTGATGCTAAAAGTATGTCATTTTACACTGTCATTTCCATAACTACAAGTCTAACTACTCCTTAAAAACAGCATTTTTGAGACTGGCAAACTACTCCCTGCTTGGTCCCATCTCAATTTCTTCATGGGTGCTTTTAGCCTCTCCAGCAGTCATCAATGAAATCTGATGTTTGGGTGCTAACTATATTCAAATCTGTACCTAATTCCATTTAAAATTTTAAAAAGGCTATATTCTCAGTAAAGAATAAAACTTTCTAAAATCTAAGTACTGGGTTTCTTTACATCTAATGCTTCCAGTTGAACTTATGTGTAAGAAAACGGTAGTTGCACAGACCAGCTTTAGTTTTAGTTCTGTGGCCTTGGACAAGCTGTTTACACCCTCTGAACCACCATTTCCTCATCTATATGATGGAAGTAAAAGTAGCTACAGGATTTTTTATGAGGGAAAAATAGACAATGTAGAGGACAATTGTAGCATCAGTTACACACTACGCACAGAATAAATGGTAGCTATTACTATAATTATAAACACCAAAATGACTGTATTATAAAAATCTAGGGAAAATAGGAACAAAAATTAAGAGAGGTCCCAATACATTCTTCTTACTGGAGCAAGGACACTATTTAAAATAATCTTACCTTTCAAAAAAGTAATACATTATATGCCCAGTTGTGGTTCTCTAAACACTATTCTCCCCTTTAAAAGGAACCAAAGCTCTTTGGATAAACAACTGATTCCAGGTCTCAGGCCATGCAAGATGAACCTGGGGTATCTTGTTGTGTCAGAAAGTAAGGAAATGGTCAAAAAAAAAAAAAAAAAAAAGTCATGAATATTTTTTCACTGTGGTCATGTGGGCAAACTAATATGCTATCTGGGAATTACTATATTTCTTTTTTACTTTTGGGGATTCACTTTAAAACACGCCAGAAAAAAAGTAGATGGAGAGGTACAAAACAAGAATGTCAAATGTGCCTAACTGTTGAAGCTGGCTGATAGGTATACAGGGACTTATTCTATTATCATCACTATTATTATTTGTGGAAAGAGAACTTATTTAGACATACTATCATTTACATATACATTTTTATCCTCACATAGAAGTCATCTTCCTAAACAGTGAAACTATACCACCTATTCCTTATGTTTTCTTGAACTTTTTCACAGATTTTCATAGGAACTGTCCTGATGCAAATTCAATTCTCCTTCTAAACATTAAGGGATATAACTACATGTGCAGAGCTCTCTGATTATTCAGTTAATGAAGAGTACCACTCACCCTGAGCTTGTAGGAGTTTAAGGGTAGCTTCAGCTCTGGCTCTGGCTTCTCTCTGTGATTTAGTTAAAAGTTTTCCTTCCTTTTTCAAGCGTTCTTTTCTTTCTTTTTCTTTTTGCTTTTTCCTTTCTCTTTTTTCTTGTTCCAATCGTTCCTATAAAAGAGTACATGTCAGACAAAACCTATATTCATTTAATGAACTATATAATTCTAATGTAAACAATCCAAACTTCAAATAAATCTGTTAAGACATATGCAAAGTATTATGTTAGGAGATTCCAAATCAAAGTATTTTAAATATTGTACATGATTATTAAGTAACATCACATCAGATTATTGGCAACGACACATACACAACTTATGTCTAGCAATCTGTTAAGGAAAATAAAGATAAGATGTGCTGTACCTCTTCATCTTATTATTTGTATCAGAACAATAATATTACTGAATTACCATGCAACTATGAAATTTTCATTATTAGAAAACTAAAGATATTTTACAGAGAATAGATTTTAAGTCAAATACAATATCAGTATTACCAACTTCATGAAAACATACCTCTTCTTTACGCTTGGCTTCTAATTCTTCAAGCCGTTTTATACGTTCTTCCTCTTCTCTCTTTTGTCTTTCTTCTTCCTCTTTAAGCTTAGCCAGAGCTTCTTGCATAGCTTTAACAGTGGCTTTGCTAGGTCCTTTTTTCTTCTCTTTCTCTTTTTCTTCCTTTTCTCCTTTCTTTTTCTTCTTATCTTTCTTCTTTTTGTCTCCTTCATTGTCATCTACCAAAAAAGAACAAAGGCAAAGTGTTTAAAACTATTCCCTGTGGTGATGATGAGCAAAACCCAACCAGAATTCAAGAACATAATGGGCCAAGGCTGATGCCAGCAGCACACTAAGTTTTAAAGGCATCAGGGCATCCTGGGCACTTCGGTAACTAGAACAGCTCAGAATAACTCACAGATGGCATCCTGAGAAGTCTGTAATGCTGATGTTGGTCTCAGATGTCCTGAGGAATACAGTAAGACAGAAGGATACTGTAAGCAGCAAAAGGGCAGTCCTGTACCTACTGTATCTCTTAATCCATGGTACCCGAGAAGAGTGGCTGGTTTCTGACAGATGCCTACCTGAAGTCCTAACAATTAGAATGAACCTAAGTTCTGTAGCTAATTTCACTTCTACAACATGGAGATAATGAGAATAATGCCTACTTTAGGGGGATATTAGCAGGATAAAATACAAAAATATAGATAGTTATACTGTAAGAACTCTAAAGAATTAAAAGCTATGAAGGTACTTTCATGGTGCTCCTCCTCAAAGATATCCTGATAATAAAAATCCTAGCATTTAAGAAGTTGCTGGGCGCGGTGGCTCACGCCCGTAATCCAAGTACGTTTGGGAGTTTGAGGCGGGTAGATCACGTGAGATTAGGAGTTCGACACCAGCCTGGCCAATACGACAAAACCCCATCTCTACTAAAAATACAAAAATTAGCTGGGCATGGTGGTGGGCGCCTGTAATCCCAGCTACTTGGGAGGCTGAGACAGGAGGCTTGCTTAAACCTGGGAGGCAGAGGTTGCAGTGAGCTGAGATCGCATCACCACTGTACTCCAGCCTGGGCAAGAGTGAAATTCCAACTCAAAAAAGAAAAAGAGTCATGTCAATTTTCCCATTAAAAGTTTTCTAGTCTGCAAATATGTAGGGCATACTTGGGGGAAAAAGGGAAAA
Organism: Cacajao melanocephalus; assembly: GCA_963573385.1. NCBI lineage: Eukaryota > Metazoa > Chordata > Mammalia > Primates > Pitheciidae > Cacajao > Cacajao melanocephalus. The sequence goes on along the minus strand of CAUYLG010005791.1, from coordinate 36,528 downwards.
AAAAAAGTTTCCAGTCAAAAGAAAAACTACTGTTTTAAGAGTATAGTATGGCCATACAAACCAACTGATCTTTAGCTAGGACTTTTATTTTTTAATTGGTTCTGTTAAAAAAAAAAAAAAAAAGGCTCATTATTGCTTAAAAGACATTAACTAATTTTAGCACGCTGAGTTTTAAATAAAGCACAAAGTATTAGCAACTTCATGAAAACAATTCTTTGTGAATTTCATAAATTGAACTGGGTTTTTAAAGACAGGAAAGAATTCAAGTATTATCTGACATTGAGTTATTAGAAAGGAAGAAAAAATGTTTCATTAGGTAACTTCTATAGTCTTTATCAACAGCAAAAAATAGTTTTCATAATGAAATTCTATAAAGATTCCAGTCTGTATGTAAATTATTTGAAAGATATTTATACTATGTACGTAAAGGATTAACAATGCAAATCAAGTCAAATACTTAGATGTAATTTTTTGAGATGGCTCCTTACAATAAAGTGCCTTTATAACCACAGACAAATAACAAAATGACCTTGCAGCATAATGATTACAACTTACAGTGTGAATCAAAAGCCTTTTGCTCTTTCCTCTAAAGTATTAACCAACCTTCTGCAGCTGTGGGAGTCTCTGCTTTCTCTTCAGAGGCAGGGATTACTCCAGTATCAACAGTCACTTTGGATTTTACAGTTTCTTCTTCAGATTTCCTCTGAGATTCCTTTTGTTTACTCTGATCCTTTTTACCTGTTTCTAATTCTTCTTTTTCTTTCACCTTCCGCAGTTTTGCTTTTTCTTCATCTCGCTTTTTTCTCTCACGCTCCTTCTTTTCTGCTTTCTTTTGGGCCACTGTCTTAATTTTGAAGGAGGAGTCATCATCTTCATTCCCACTTTCTATATTAGGACCTGGCTTGTTTTTTTGATTTTTTTTCTGTCCTTTTCTAGATTGCAAAAATTCATCTGATTCATCAAGACTTTCACCAGAAGAATTTACTCTTGAACGCTCTTTAATTTTGTTACTGTTATCCTCATCCTCTTCAGACCCATCCCACTTCTTATTTGATTTTTGAGCTTTCCCTTTAGTTTTTTTAGGAAGTTTATTAAAATCATCATCATCATCACTCCCAGAGTACATTTCCACTTTTGGTTTTGCAGTCTTTTTTGATTTTGAATCTTTATCTTCCAATTCTTCACTATCATTATCATCAAAACTCTGTTTTTTGCCCTTCTGTCCTTTCTTTTTTTTATCTTGTTTTGAGGTGAACTCCTCTTCATTGTTTTCTGTTGGCTAAAAAATTTCCATTGTTAGAAAAAATTAACAGAATTATAATCGAGACCAGAGTCATGTGCTTCATTAAGTAAACATTTTTAAAAATCTCAAAATGATTTCAAAATCTTTTTCAGAGTCTTTTTCACAGGAATATAAAATTCAACCAAGCATGAGAGGTTGGCCTTGGCCTCAGATACGCCTCACATTCATTGTAACTTTCAGAATCCAAGGGCTCTCGAAACAAGAACTAATCACCAGTCCACATTTACTAGCTTTACAAAGCCTAAGGGTCAAGTTGAAAAAAGAAAAAATATCTATCATTTTCCCATTACTCTGAGGCTTATCCAAATTCAAAGGATAAAAAAAGAAAACAATAGAGAAAACCGAAGGTGGTGATGAGGGATTACATCATATCTTCAAATGTACCAATTTTATGAACAAGCAACATACCATAAAATACCTTTACATTCCTATTTCTCCCTTTGGCATCAGATTCCATAGAAGTTTTAACATATTGTACACTGTTCAAAAGTTTCCAAATGTAGCTCCCCAAAACAGCAAGAGTAGGAAAGCAAGAACAGAATATGAAACATGAACAGGTAACAAAGATCTCTCTTTCACCTTCACTGCAATAGTTTCTCTGTCAGCTTTGATGCCTTGAGCTTCCAAAGACAATTCTTCTAGTTCTTTCAGGATATCATCTTCACTAGAAAAGGATTAAAATACATTGTGAAGCACTGGTATGCTTTTATTAAATGAATCTAGTACCAAAACAAATACAAATCAAATATATTTAAAATATACTTACTCAAAATCCTGCTTTTTTTTCTCTTTTTTCTTTTTCCCTTTTGACTTTTGAGGCTCTTGTTCTTTGGCAGCACCAGCTCCTTCTATTTCTGCAGCCAAGGCATCAAGATCAATGTCATCCTTGGCACTTAAATGAAAACAAAGAGGTCCTAAAGGTTACTCAAGAGCAAAATAACCACTCATTACACAGAAAATTCTATCATTTTAACCTTTTTCATGCATTACCAGCACAATGAGTAAAATAATTTGGCAAATTCTTTCATGACAACACAAGTTACGTCTACTTATCAGCCTCCCTGCATCTGCTTCAGTGAAGTTTCTGGATACACTCAAATAAGGGGGAGTGATAATGAAAAGCTCCAGAAAAAAATCAGGGTAACCAAGAAAAGGAAATTAACTTTTGCAGATACCAAAGGTTTTTCTGTGTGTCTGAATGAAGTTAATTATAAAATGGAGAGATATTAAAACATAAAACAAGTCTTATTTCTCAACTATCAATAACACGTAAATATTTGGACCCCTGTGCATTTTTACTTGGAATAGTAGAAATTTCAGAGTTGGAAGGAAGTTGAGAGATCAATCATCTAGCCTATTATCTCATTTTACCTATGGGAAAACTAAAATGCACAAGGATTGAATGTCCTAAGTAAAACATAACTACATATCCTAATCTAAATGAATTAGGAGTGATTCACTAAATAAAATAGTTAACCAAAAATCCAGAATTAAACCTGCTCACACCTGGTTTCATTTCTGTTTCCATACTATAATGCCCTTATCTACCAACATTACTTGGAATAAACCAGAGTAAGTTCCAGCTAAAACCTACAGAAAATGAAGGAGGTCCAGTCTGAAATGTACAAGTAGCAAAGGCACATGAATCCAAATAAATGGCACAGTAAGAAAACAACTCATGTAACATGGCCTTTATAATGAACGCCTTGTAAAGAGATGCTTTATTTCAGTAAAGAAAATTTCTAAAAAATAAGTAACTTCCAACTATATGATAAACATAATTAAAAGATTATATGACAAGACATTGAAGATACAGAATTTAGCCTTAAAGAGCTTAATAGGGAAGACAGGCAGCAACCCAGTAAACCACAAATTGCAAAATGCTAAATGCCTTGAAGTAAAAGAACTTAGTGCTTTTATAAATAGTTGGCCAGAACTGAAATGTGTTCCTTTTCTTCCTATATTTTAGATAATTTGACATTGATCTGCTACAGTGGTGACTTCCTACAGTACCAAATCCAGAATAGGAAAGTCAGAGGCTTCATAGCAAAGGGGGTACATATACTAGACACAGTAAGTACAAAAGCCTAAAGGAAACAAGGTGTGTTATGCCTCAAGAAGGCTCACAAAAGGCCATCCAAATCACCTAAGAAATTTTTGTGCATTATATATTTCTTGATCCCACCCAAGACATAGGGAACCAGAAACTGAGGATGGGAGCTACACAGTGTATTTTTAGCAGCAATATTTCCAGGTGATTGTGTACCAGGTATGAACACTGTCCTTCTTCCTTTATAGATGAAGTAACTAGTAATTGAGGCACAGAGAAGCTGCCTGGGATCACACAATTCAGAGACATGGGATTTGAATCCAAGAAGTCTGATTCTATAGCCAGATGTTTACTTCTGCTAACATAATCCAATTTGCATTTTAGGGCCAGATGCAGTGTCTCACACCTATAATCCCAGTGCTTTGGGAGGCTGAGGCAGGCAGATCGCTTGAGCCCAGGAGTTCGAGATCAGCCTGGCCAACATGGTGAAACCCCGTCTCTAAAAAATATATAAAAATTAGCCAGGCATGGTGGCTCATTCCTCTTGTCCCAGCTACTTGGGAGGCTGAGGTGGGAAAGTCACCTGAGCCCAGGAGGTTGACGGTGCAGTAAGCCAGAACTGTGCCACTGTGTGAAACCCTGTCTTTAAAAAACAATGCATTTTAGAATGTTACCATTTTAGAATGCTACCTCTGGTATGAGTGGCAGGGGTGAATCCTGACTAGTCAGGAAGCAAGGAGACCAGTTAGGAGCTTCTGTAGTAACTGTAATGAGAAATGATGAGCATCTGACTTGCAGCAGTAGCAGGCAAAATATAAATCAGTTAAATATTAAGGGAATCAAAGAACAACACTTAAGTGATCAACAGGATGTATACAGAAAGGAGTAAGAAAAATATCAAGGACAAGTCTCAGGTCTCATCAGTTAACGAGAACATAACTCTGCCCCAGCATCTCCCAGGAGTATCCCCAAAGGCATCTCTGGCATTACTTCACACTACAGCAGCTTTTGACAACTGTATGAGAAGAGAAGGTTGAAGTTTGGCATCTCATTTCCAAAAATTTATCTGCCCTCACTCAAACTATATTCACCTCATCAAAACAGCTTCAAGAATCTTCTTGTGGTTAGCTATAGTTCTGGAGAATTCACCAATAAACATCTCTTGGATAACAGTGTACGGGACTACATTTGTACACTATTAAGTCTGAAATGCTTCTTCTGGTTAACAATAAAAGATGAACAGTTTTTTAATATGCTTATATTCAGGCATTGTGCTGACCAATGCCTAGACATAATATATACACTGTCACTTAATATTCATAACAATTACATGAAATTATTCTTAAATATGGTAATTTTTAAAGGCCACCCAGCTACAAAGTAGCACATTAAGAATTCAAGCCCAAATCTTAACACCAGATTCTACTGTCTTCCTAGAAAATGGGAAATAATCTAGTTTATTACTTGCTTGAAAAATTCAAACATAGCTATGAAATTCAAGTGTACTGAACTTCCTACAGTTTACATAGAAAGGCAAAAGACTTAGCGTAAGTAAACATAATACTGAAGAGCAAAGCTGCAAGACTCGTTACTCAATTTTGAGATTTATTATAAAGCTACTATCAAGACAGTGTAATACTGGTGAAAGAAGAGACACACAGATCAATGCAACAGAACAGGCAGCCCAGAAATAGAGCTCTGAGAAGGATACTAGCAATAAAATAAAAACACTAACCACAGACTGAAAGAAATATTTGCAAAGCACTACTAGCGTTAAGACCTATATCCAAAATACACAGAGAACTCTTAACAATAGGGCCGGGCGTGGTGGCTCATGCCTGTAATCCAAGCACTTTGGAGGCCAAGGTGGGCGGATCACCTGAGGTCGGGAGTTCAAGACCAGCCTGATCAACATGGTGAAACCCCATCTTAAAAAAAAAAAACTCAACAACAGCCCAATTAAAATATGGGCAGTCACCTTATCAAATTAGAGGGAGGGGGAGTGGATGAAAGATGCTTATCATCATTTGTCAATGGGGAAATGCAAATTAAAACAAAAAGATAGTAGTACATACCTATCAGAATTTGCTAAAATCCAAGAAACCGACAATACCAATTCCTGGTAAGAAAGCAAAATGGCTGATTCTAGGCTGGGGGCTGGACACAGACAAAATAAGCCTGGAGCACTGTGTAACGGTAGGAAGTGATGAAGTGATTTAAAAACAGAAAACAAACACGCAAATAAGAAAATGCCAAAACACACACACAATGTTGAGTCTATGACAGAGGGACACAAGCCAACTGAAAGAGTTCCCAATGGTCAATGGGAGCAACAAATTAATATGTTAATAAATTAGAAGAACAAATTAACAATATTAAATTATAAGCTAAAGTATGAAATAATTCCACAAGTCACACTAACAGAAATGATTAAATAAATGGGGAAGAGACAAATATGTGCAGAAGAAAGCTAAATAAATTATGCAGAGGAAAGCTAAGTAAATTCCAACCTCAAGGAAGTGGAACATAATTTTCCACTCCTAAAGTATGAGCTGTGTACAATGATTTCATTCCAAAGAGTACAATATAGAAAGAGGAAGAGTAACCTTTTAATGAAGAAATCTAACAAAGACAGCCTCAGCCAAGTGATCAATATGTAGATCAGTGATATAATGAAATCTGAGAAACTATCACAGATAAGACAGACCTAAGGATAAATGACTACTAAATGTAATGTGGTATCCTGTATAGGATCCTGGAACAGATACAGGACAGTAGAGAAGAACTACGGAAATTTATAAAGTATGCACTTCACTTAATAATATTGTTCTTCAATTGAAACAAGATGTGGGGCATATGGAGATTCTGCAATATCTTCACAATCTAAAACTTCTATAAATTAAAGTTTATTTTTTAAAAACTGAGAGGGGAGGCTAGGCATGGTGGCTCATGCCTGTAATCCCAGCACTTTGGGAGGCCGAGGTGGGTGGATCACCTGAGGTCAGGAGTTTGAGACCAGCCTGGCCAACATGGTGAAACCCTGTCTCTACTAAAAATACAAAAAAATTTAGCTGGGCATGGTGGCATGTGCCTGTAATCCCAGCTACTACGGAGGCTGAGGCAGGAGAATCACTTGAACCTGGGAGACAGGGAATCTCTAGAACCTGGGATGCAGAAGTTGTAGTGAGCTGAGAAAGCACCACTGCAGCACTCCAGTCTGGGCAACAGAGGGAGACACACTATACCATCTCAAAAAATAAGTACAACAAATTAATTTTTGACAAAAGGTGCAAAAGCAGAGAAGGATAGCCTCTTTAACAAACAGTGCTCAAAACTCAACAGTAAAATAAATCCAAACAATTAAAAATGGGCATAAGGCATGAAAAGACATTCCACTGAAGATATACAGATGGCAAATAAACATCCACATCATTAGCTATTTGGGAAATGCAAATTAAAACCACAAGGAGATAGCGCTGCATATAATTCACCACATATCAATCAGAATGCCCTCCTCCCCCATAAAGGTGATAATTACCAATACTGGTAAAAATAGAAAGGAACTGGAAAATTCATACACTGCTGGTAGAAATATAAAACGGCAATGCCACTCTGGAAACAGTCTATCGCTTTCTTGAAAAACTAAAAATGTACTTGCACATTTATACCTAAATAACAAAAATTTATGTTCATGGAGAAACTCGTAGAAAGTTCATAGAGTTTCATTTTCAATAGCCAAAAATTTGAAATATCTCACATGTCCTTTACTAGGTGAATGGTTGAATAGACCGTAGTTCATTCCCATTCCATGAATATTATTCATCAATAAAATGGAATGACCCATTGATATATGCAAGAACTTGGATAGCTCTCAAGGGAATTAGGGTGAGTAGAAAGAAGCCAACCTCAAAAGGTCACATACATACTTAATTCCATTAATACAACATTTTTGAAAGGACAAAACTTTAGAAATGTAGAAGACATTTGAGGTTAGAGAAGGTGAGGTGTGTGGGGGGGTGGGGAGTACAGGAAGGAGGTGGTTACCAACGAACAACATGAGGGATTTTTGCACTGATGTTCTGCATCTTGACTGTGTAATGGATATACAAACCTACATATGTAATAATATAGTGTAGAACTAAATATATAAACACACACACAAACACAATGAGTATAAATGAAACCGGGCAAACCTGAATATAATCAGTGAATTGTATCAATGTCATTATCTGGGTAACGGCTGGGCACAGTGGCTCACTCCTGTAATCCCAGCACTTTGGGAAGCCCTCAGTGGATAGGCTACTTGAATCCAGAAGTTCTAGACCAGCCTGGGCAATATGGCGAAACCCCATCTCTACAAAAACTACAAAAAAATTAGCCAGGCAGGCCAGGCACGGTGGCTCATGCCTGTAATCCCAGCACTTTGGAAGGGCGAGGCGGGCAAATCACGAGGTCAGGAGTTTCACCATATTGGCCAAGATGAGCCTGGCCAATATGGTGAAACCCCATCTCTACTAAAAATACAAAAATTAGCTGGGTATGATGGTGCGTGCCCATAGTTCCAGCTACTCAGGAGGCTGAGGCAGAAGAATCACTTGAACTCAGGAGGCAGAGGTTGCAGTGAGCCGAGATCGCACCACTGCACTCCAGCTGAGTGACAGAGCGAGACAGACAGACAGACAGAATTAGTCAGGCATGGTGGCATATGCCTGTACTCTCAGCTACTCCAATGGCTAGGATGGGAGGATGGAGAGCCTGGGAGAGGGAGGCTGTAGTGAGCCATGATTGTGCCACTGCCCTCCAGCTTGAACAGAGTAAGAGCCTGTCTCAACTGCATATGAATCTATAATAATTTTGAAATAAAAGTTTAACTTAAAAAAAGACACTATTAACAAAATAGGCCAGGCACAGTGGCTCACGCCTGTAATCCTAGCACTTTGGGAGGTGGGCGGATCGCTTGAGGCCAGGAGTTTGAGACCGCTCTGACCAATATGGTGAAATCCTTTTCTAATAAAAATAGAAAATAAAATTATCCAGGTGTGGTGGTACATGCCTGTAATCCCAGCTACTCAGGCAGCTAAGGCATGAGGGCCACTGTGAAGCAGCCTGAGCAACAAAGCAAGATTCTAAAGGTCTCAACAACAACAACAACAACAAAAAAGACACAATTAGCAAAATGAAAAGGCAAGACAGAAAATATTTGCAATACATGTATCTCACAAAGGATTTGCCTATGGAAAAAAAAAACAATTTTTTAAATGGGAAAGTGATTTGAACAGACACATAACCAGCAAGATGAAAGAATAACAAACACATGACAGGATGTTATCACTAATATGGAAATGTAAATTAAAGCCACAATAAGGGCAGGGCAGGATGGCTCACCTCTGTAATCCCAGCACTTTGGGATGCTGAGGCGGGTGGATTGCTTGAGGTCAGGAGTTTGAGACCAGCCTGGCCAACAAGATGAAACCCCGTCTCTACTAAAAATACAAAAAAAGTAGCTGGGCATGGTGGCTTGTGCCTGTAATCCAGCTACTAGAGAGGCTGAGGCAGGAGAATTGCTTGAACCTGGGAAATGAAGGTTGCAGTGAGCCAAGATTGCGCCACTGCACTCCAGCCTGGGCAACAAAAGACTCCACCTCAAAAAAACCACAATGAGCTGTCACTACACAGCCACTAGAAATACTAAAATTAATGCTTGGTAATAGGAAGTGTTGAGAAAGGATACAGAGTAACTGGAACATATACATCCCTAGAGGGAACACATAAATGGCACAGCCACTTTGGAAGAGAGTTTGACAGCTTCTTGTTAAATATACACTTACCATATGACCCAGCAATCCCACTCCTAATCCCACTCCTAGGTATTTACCTAAAGAGAAATGAAAACACATGTCCACGCAAAGACTTATACTCAAATGTTCATTGCAGCTTTACTCAAAATCAGGAAAAGCTGGAAACAATCCAAATACCCACCTACCAGATAATTTATAAACAAATTATCATATATCCAGGCAATACAATACTACTGGGTAATAAAAGAGAAGAACTAATGCTACAAGCACTAACATAGATGAATCTCAAAAACATACTGTACTAAGTGAAACCAGGTCAGCCACCAAAGACTACGTACTATCATCCTACTTATATGAATTTCTAGAAAAAGCAAAACTACAGTGACCAAAAATAAAACATGAAAACTATAGTCACTACTGGGCTCAAGTGATCCACCTGCCTTGGCCTCCCAAAGTGCTGGGATTACAGGTGTGAGCCACTATGCCTGGCCCATTTATGCATTTTTATAAGTTACAAAAACAAGAACAAATCTATAATATTTTTCTAAGATCTTAATTTCTACTAAACACAGTATGTGGAGTTAAAATAATGTTTAATGAAGGAGTCTTTAAAAAATGTTATTTATTCTTTATTTCTTCATTAGTGTCTCTCACCACTTAACAAAAATCAACTCAAAATTAATTAAAGACTTAAATGTAAAACCCAAAACTATGAAACTATTAGAAGAAAACAGGGGAGATGCTTTATGACATTGTTTAAGACCTGAAAAGCTCAGGCAACAAAAGCAAAAACTAACAAATACAACAAAGAAAACAGCCAACAGAGTGAAGAGACAGTCTATAGAACAGGAGAAAATATTCACAAACTCTGCATCTAATAAGGGGTTAATATCCAGAATACATAAGGAACTCAAAACAACAATAGTTTAAAAAGCAAACAATCCAACTAAATGATTGGCAAAAGATCAGAATAGACATTTCTCAAAGGAAGACATAAAAATGGGCACCAGGTATACAAAAAAAACACTCAATGTTTACTAATCATCAGGAAAATGCAAATCAAAACTACAATGAGCTATCACCTCACCTTAGTTAGACTGGCTTTTATTAAAAAGACAAAAAAATATGGTGAGGATATGGAGAAAGGGGAACTATTATACACTGCTGATGGAAATGTAAATTAGTATAGCCATTAGGGACATCATAGAGGTTCCTCAAAAAAAAAAAAGAACTATCATATAATCCAACAATTCCACTACTGGGTATATATCCAAAGGAAATGAAATTGCTATGCTGAAGAAATATTTACACTCCTACATTTACTGCAGCACTGTTCACAATAACCAAGATATGGAATCAACCTAAATGTCCATCAACAGATGAATGGATAAAGAAAATGTATGAATACACAGTGGGAATACTATTCAGCCATAAAAAAGAATGAAATCTTGTCATTCTGTGACAACATATATGAACTGGGATGCAATTATGTTAAATAAAATATGCCATATACAGAAATACAAATGCTGCATGATCTCATTCATACCTGGAATCAAAAAAAAAGTTGATTTCATAAAAATGGAGAGTACAGTAATGGTTACCAGAGGCTGGGAAGAGTAGGAGGGAGGGGAAATGGGAAGAGGTTCATCAACAGGTAAAAAGTTACAGTTAGGAGAATAAGTTCTGGTGTTCTACTTCACAGTAGGATGACTATAGTTAACAATAATGTATTACACTTCAAAATAGCTAGAAGAGATAATTTGGAACGTTTTTACCACAAAGAAACCACAAGTGTTTGAGGTGGTAGATGTGGTAATTGTCCTGATTTGATCATTACACAACGTATACAGATATCAAAATATTACACTGTACCCCATAAATATGTACAATTATTATGCATCAAGAACAAAATACAACTTGTATTTTTTCAGTTGTATAAAAATAGTATTTCTCTATTGTATATGCAGGTATGTACTCAACTTTGGTGTCTGGCTTTTGGAATTAAATAAAAATCATATATAAAAATAAAAAATAAGACACGTACTTCATCTTGAGACCAATATGGTACAAAGCCTTTTCAAGAGACATATTACAAAAAAACAATTGTTCACTGAAAAGAAGTAAATTAACCTCATGTACAACTCTCCTCTGAATTCCAAACTTAACAAATTTCATTTGATAATGACAGGTATTTTCCACTAAAAAATTACCTAATGAATGTAAAGTTAGACAAGAAACACAGGAAATCCAACTCCTTTCCAAATTATTACACACTTGAAAATCTCCAAGATGGCTAAGACTCCTTTTTACCAACCTCTCTTCTCCAATGCCTCTTTACCCATTGGAGAGGTTTTAAAACCTGGCCTAACATTTCTCTGACACTCTTTGAGAGGTGGAGGTCAATCTCCTTTAATGTGGGGATTGTATGACTGCTTGCTAAAAAGAATGATAGAACTTACAGTTTCTGGGCCTAGGCCTTAACCTGGCAGTTTCCTGTCTCTTGGAATGCTCACTGCTAAGCTAATGGGGATGTCCAGGTCAGGAGGAGAGATCAAATAGAGGTGCTCCAGCTGACAACACCAATTGATTAAGCCCAGTCAACCTCCAGAACCATAAAAAATAATCACAAGTTTTCTTGTTTTAAGTCACTGTTTGGGATGACTTGTTATGAGACAATAATAACTGAAGAATCCCCATATTTCCTCCTATTCCTAATCAATACCAGCGCCTATAGCGATGCAAAGCATGTTGGTAGAAGAGTAAAATCCAAACTACACCACTCCTTCCTCCTTCCCCACCCCCAAGTTGATGGACAAATTGTCCAAAACCTCAGAGTGCTAAAAGAAGGATTAAGTCACATATAGCCCTGTTGCTGCCCCTTTGCACTTACTTTGGCTTCTATGCGCCCCCACAAAACTCTTAATAGTAAACAAGAAGAAGAGCCTAAGAGGGAATTCTTTTCTTTATTCTTAACTATCTCAGCAGTAACAGCTGCAATAAGAAAACTGGAAAATCCATTCCCATCTTTTCTACAGGCTGCCTTCTGACGTCTCCTTAGTCTTCATCTTCTTACCCAGAACATCCTTGATCATCAACAGTTACATATAAAAAGAGGAAAAACAAGACAAAAGAAGAGAAAGCTCAGCAGTCATTGCTCCTCAGTGGCTCTCACCACTCATAACCGCAACTCCCAACAGTTCTCACTCTCCACTCCCTTAATGAAGTTCTGTCTCAAGTACTACAATCAATAAGTTGAGAACTATGTCTCAAAAGAAAACCTTCCCAGCTTACAACGTCCTTGTGAAAATCTGACTCCTTTAAAAGGACTATGAAATCACACTGCTACTATATTATACAATGCAATGCAAAGGATATGTATATCTTATCACCTTCTACAAAATTAAACCTAACCCTTTATTTTCTAAATCTCGGATACATTAATTTGATGAGAATACAAACCTTGCAGACCCCTCCATATACATATCCTAAGTTCATACGTATTATAAATTCCAGTATGTCTAACTATCAGATCAGTACAGCTTTTACAAACTGGATTAAGTGGGGAGGAACACAAGAGTTGCAGGGATTTCAGAAGCTTCAAAATTATCTCTAGTAACTTCTGTTTTACCTGTTTTAAATTTTAATTTGATAATAAAGATTTAAGATGAATATGGATAGCCACCTTATCACAGTACACTGTCAAAGAACATCAACCTAAGCTTTTGTTTACAATCCTCAACCCCCAAAACTGTTTCAGGTTAAGGAAAAAGATCAGATGCACACTTAAAAGGTAAATTAAACCTTCTTGTCAAGAGAAGATACTGTGATAAAAAGCTCAAAATCATTAGTTCAAATCGGAAAAAAAGTATCAGAAGAACTGGGCTCTTACTAGCACAGGCATGCTGAACTCAAAAGAAATCCATTATAAAAGGTAATATATTCACAATGGAAATGGTCATTTAGATCCCGCTACTCAAAGTATAGCTATAGGACAAGCAGCATCAGTATCATCACCTTGTTGAAAATGCAGACTCTCAGGCCTGTTAAAAAACACTGAAAAATGCAGAATCTCAGACACCCACCACAGACGTACTGAATCAAAATCTCCATTCTAACAAGATCCCCAAGTGAACAAAGTTTGAGAAGCACTGATTTAGATTGAACAAAGTGGCATCATCTTTCAAACTGATGCTGCAGATTGGAACTTTGCAAGATTTTATACTTGCTACTATTTGATATAAGACTATTTTGGGGCCTGGCACAGTGGCTCATGCCTGTAATCCCAACACTTTGGGAGGCTGTCAGGAGGATCGCTTGAGTTCAGGAGTTCGAGACCAGACTGAGCAATATAGCAAGACCTCATTGCTACTAAAAATAAAAAAAATTAGCTGGGTGTGGTGGCATGAATCTGTAGTCCCAGATACTCAGGAGGCTGAGGTGAGAGGATCACTTGAGCCCAGGAGATCAAGGCTACAGTGAGCTATGATCAGACCACTCCAGCCTGGGCAACAGGGTAGAATCCTGTCTCAACAAAATAAATAATAAAAGAATATTTCGGGTTTCATAATTACAGAGATACAAGTTTATATTTAGGATTGTCTAGATATATATATATATATAGTTAAAAATTCAGATCCACATTCTTAATAAACACCTTAAGAAAAGATACAACTTATGTTCTAAAATAACTGATCACATGGTAAGTTCTCAAAGCAAATTCAGTCTCTGTACTCCATAGAAGTTAACTCTGATCCTTAGGATTTTTCTCACCTAACTTGGATAGTGCCTGGCACTGTAAATATTAATAAATCATTAATATTAACAAACTAATAATTACTAATAAATTTTAACAAAAATTTTTATGTAGACAACCACTCTTAAGACCAGATTTCTGAATAACCAACTTGCTGAACACCGCCATCATTAGAATGGTCTGGCTGCACCTGTGTTAAGAAATTATTGGCAATACAGTAGCAACTGAAGATCTCAAATATTCCTCATGGTCACCCTTAGTATTCTAGAGACACAGAAACAAATAGCATACCCGTTCCTTCCTATCTGCATGCTCTCTTGATTGCAAATTTAATCAGAAAAGGATTTTAAAGACATGCAAACAATAACTTTAAGAGGCAAATGTGAAATCTCAAGGGTAGTACTCCCATACTTAACCCAAACCCCATTTTCTCCCTTTATTACTTTACTCTGTATTATCTGTGCATATGCCTATTTGCTATATTAAAATGTTAACACCCTTTGAGAACAGAACACTCCTTTTTTTTTTTTTGAGACAGGGCCTAGCTCTGTCACCCAGGCTGGAGTGTAGTGGCACAAACATGGCTCACTGCAGCCTTGACTTCCCAGGGTTCAAGCAGTCCTCCCATCTCAGCCTCCTGAGTAGCTGAGACCACAGGCACAAGCCCCCACACCCAGCTGGTTTTTTAAGGGGGTAAAGATGGGGTCTCCACATGTTGCACAGGCTGGTCTCAATCTCCGGGCCTCAAGCAAACCTCCTGCGTCAGCCTCCCAAAGTGCTGGGATTCCAGACATGAACTACCGCACCCCACCCTATCTTCTACAAGTAGCAACCAGCAAGGCTTGTTAGACATTCCCTTCTTTTTTATTTTTTGAGACAGTCTCGCTCTATTGCCCAGGCTGGAGTGCAGTGGTACAATCTTGGCTCACTGCACCCTCCACCTCCCAGGTTCATTCAAGCAATTCTCGTGCCTCAACCTCCCAAGTAGCTGGCATTACAGCCGTGCACCACCACACTTGGCTAATTTTTTGTATTTTTAGTAGAGACAGGGTTTTACTATGTTGGTCACGCTGGTCTCCAACTCCTAGGTTCAACTGATCCACCTGCCTCAGCCTCCCAAAGTTCTGCAATTACAGGCATGAGTCACCACCATGCCAAGCTGCATGTTAGACATTCCAAATAGGCACTAATAAATAAGAAAAAAGTACTATTCTAGAATGGCAATCACAGCTCTCATACAACAGGCAAGGCTAACCAGTTTCAACGCAGCAGTTTAATAAAAAATGCGCCTAACACTATAATGACTACTGTACTTTTGATCATAAAACTTTCAAATGGAATTTTCTGAAGCAATAGATTCAAACGATACTTTTAAAAATCCCTCTGAAAAAGTACAATGACATTTCATTTATCTGACAACACAAAGATTCCACTGTATTTGAATTTTCCAAATGAATGAAATGTGCCACTTCTAAAAAATCAATATTTAAGATATAAACATTTCTTATAATGGATTACATAATTTCTTGAAATATTTACAAATGCCTGAGATTGTATCAAGATAATGGAGAAAAGAAGGGAGGGAGCAGAATGCAGATGAAACAAGATCATTTATGAATGAATTTGAACCTGGGTCATGGACACGTTTGTTGATTAGACTATTCTACTTTTGTATGTGTTTGAAATTTTTCATTTAAGGAAATTCACACTACAATAATCAAAACTGTGGTGCCAGCTGGACACAATGGCTCACACCTGTAATCCTAATACTTTGGGAAGCTGAAGCAGGTGAATCATTTGAGGTCAGAAGTGTGAGACCAGCCTGGCCAACATGGTGAAACCCCGTCTCTACTAAAAACACAAAAATTAGCCAGGCATGGTGGTACCTAAAATCCCTAAAATCCCAGCTACTCAGGAGGCTGAGGCAGAAGAATCACTTGGACCCAGGAGACAGAGGTTGCAACGAGTGGAGATCATGCTGCTGCACTCCAGCCTGGGTGACAGTTTGAGACTTAATATCAAAAAAAAAAAAAAAAAGAAAAAACACACACATACAAACAAAAAACAACAAACTGTGGTGCCAACACAGACTCAGACATACGGACCAAAGAAATAAAATTTAAAGTCCAAAAATAAATCCATATTTCTAGCACCTAACGATCTGACAAGGGTGCCAAAACCTTTCAATAAGGAAAGAAATCTTCTCTTCAACAAATGGTACTAGAACAACTAGATATCCGTATATAAAAGAATGCAGAAGAACCACTGCATCATAACATATACAATTAACTCAAACTGGAACAAAGACCAAAATGCAAGAGGTAAGGCAATAAAACTTTTTTTTTTGAGACAGAGTCTGGCTCTGTCACCTAGGCTGGAATGCAGCGTCGCAATCTTGGCCCACTGGAACCTGTGCCTCCCAGGTTCAAGTGATTCTCCTGCCTCAGCCTCCTGAGTATCTGTGACTACAGGCACGCACCATCAGGCTCGGCTAATTTTTGTATTTTTAGTAGAGATGCGGTTTCATTATCTTGGGCAGGCTGTTTCGAACTCCTGACCTGAGGTGATCCACCCGCCTCAGCCTCCCTAAGTGCTGGGATTACAGGTGTGAGCCACTGCCCCCAACTGGCAACAAAACTCTTAAGAAAACATATTTGTAAATCTTCAAGATCTTGGATTTAGCAACAGATTCTCTTAGATACACCAAAATACAAGCAACAGAAAAAAATAAACTGGACTTCCACAAAATAAAAAACTTTTGTGAAAAAGAAACTAAGGCAGTGAAAAAACAACCTACAGAATGAGAGAAAGTATTTGCAAATCATATATCTAATAAGGAGCTAGTATCCAGACCATAGCAAGACCTCTCTTATAACCCAACAACAAAAATACAACCCAAGCTGGGCGTGGTGGCTCATGCCTGTAATCCCAGCACTTTGGGTGGCTAAAATGGAAGGATAGCTTGAGGCCAGGAGTTCAAGACCAGCCTAGGCAACACAGCAAGATCCCATCTCTACAAAAAAAATTTTAAAAATTAACTGAGTACAGTGGTATACACCTGCAGTCCTAGCTACTGGGGAGGGAGGACTGCTTCAGTCCAGGAGTTCAAGGTTGCAGTGAACAATGATCACGCCATTGCACTCTAGCCTGGGTGACAGAGTGAGTTCCTGTCTAAACAGAAAGGAAGGAGGGAAGGAAAAAAAAAAAAAAGCTCTACTATTTACCAAAAAAAAAGGGAGGGGGAAATGATTACATTAACAGTAACCAAAATTCTAAGATACCTGGGAAAAGCCAAATCCTAAAGATTAAAATGAAGAAAATAATAATATTTTACTGTTATACAATTAAATTAACCAACTAAATGGAGAGGCAAATCATATTAGTTATTTGTTCACACAAATATATTTCTAGCATCTAGAAAAATATCTGGCATTCAAGTGCTTAAACCTCAATACATGTCTTGAATCGGATGATTTTACACCATAAAGATGTCAAGTGTCACAAATAATCTAAAAACTTAATGGACTCCCAATTAAAATCAATCTCAACTTATATGTACCTTGACAAGTATTACATTTAAAAAAAAAGGAAAATCTCAAATTGTTAAAATAGCAAGAGCATTAACATGCCCACATATGACTTAAGTCATCTTTAAGTGATTCTCAAGCATTCTCAGCACCTGTAAGACATACATTAATGATGGTCAAACAACTTGAGAAATGTCTCACAAATGCCTAAATCTAGTTTAGAAATGTCTAGGCCATCGGTCCTCAAATTCATTCCCAACATCTCTTTAGGGAATCGAAAACTATTTTAGGAGATCAAAACTATTTTCAAAATAATACTAAGAGGCTACTAGCCTTTTTCATTCTCATTTTCTCACAATTGTACAGGAGAGTTTTTCAGAAGCTAAATGATGCGTGGTGATGCTGCAGATCAAATGCGTAAGAAGATGTGAGAATCTGTCTTCCACTAAATCATAATAAAGATGCCTGCAAAAATGTTTAGCTCTTCTATTTTTGAAAATGTATTTAATAATGTTACGTAAAATAATGTAAGTTTATTTTTAAATTAAATATTTTAAGAACTTTTCAGTTTTAATTTGTAATACTTCTAACTGGTAGATATAGCCCACATAAACAAAAGCCTTCTGTATTCCTTAGGAATTTAAGAGTGTAAAGGAGTCTAGGACCAGAGTTTGAGAATTGCTACTCTAACGTAACCACTGACACTCACAATTCCTCGGTAAAACAACGTTCTGCTCACCTTATAGATCAACTGCAAGACTGGAATAAACTTAGAAGGATAAATAAAGCACAACTAATGAGCAAGTAACATTAAAATCAGCTGAATGACCTCCCCAAAGGGAATCTCAGCATGGAAGGCTAGAGAGGTTAGTTATTACCAACAAAAGTCTATAAATCTGCTTTCTTATTAATTTATAGCAAACTAGGACTTCTTCTCCTATCAACTTCATAAAGCATCAGTACAGAAACAGTCTAGACCAAAAGAACTCTGATTATGCATCTTTTTTTGATGTAATTTATGCAGATGGGAGTTTTATTAATTCAAATATATGCAAGTAAGAAATGCTTTCCTTTATTAAACCTAGCCTATTTGTATTACATTTGTTTGATACACGGATATTGAATCCTAGCCTTTGTCTCAACAAGTTTCTCGAGTCAACTGAAAAAGGTCTGGAAAACTTGCTGAACAAACACCATATCAAAATCTCATTCTTAGAGTAACACAAACTGAGGCTGGGCGTGGTGGCTCATGCCTGTAATTGCAGCCCTTTTGGAGGCCAAGGTGGGAGGATCACTTGAGGTCGAGTTCGAAACTAGCCAGCCAACCTGGTGAAACCCTGTCCCTATTAAAAATACAAAAATTAGGCAGGCATGGTGTTGGGCACTTATAATCCCAGCTACTTGGGAGGCTGAGGCAGAATTGCTTGAGCCCAGGAGGGGGAGGTTGCAGTAAGTAGAGATCATGCCACTGTACTCCACCCTGGGTGACAGAGGGAGGCTCCATCTCAAAAAAAAAAAAAAAATTACACAAACTGGAAGAGAATTCTAGAACTTGGAATTTAAACAAAGTTCTAGAATTCTAAAAATACACAGACAAGAATAAATATCTCAATCGCTGACATATGCTATGCAAATAAAAGTAAATAAGTTAAAATCTAATTTTAAATGAATACTGAGTGGGTAAGAAGTTAAAATTAATTAAATATAAGGATTATGTTAAATATAAGAATTAAGGACAGTGAAGTATTTTATGTTCTTTCCAAGAACTGAAAAGTGGTTCCATGCCTTATCTTGATAACTAAATAACAGCTGTGCATTTCTTACCCAGTTCGCACCTTGCTAGAAACATGCCTGGCACATCCGAGGAGGGGAGGTGGCATGACAGTAAAATCTTTAAAGTGGGGACCTTCACACAGGAGAATAAAACCAGATCTCTATCTCATTTTACACAAACAAGACTATTAATCCTAAAATTGGACTTTCTCCCTCCAGATTTTCTTTCCAGTCTGTGTTTTTGTCCTGTTTACAAATATTCAAAATATCCTTGAAGAAAGGAAAGAAATTAAAATAAACAAAGGAACTTCCCATTCCCCATCTCCCAATATTTCATGTGGAAGACCAAAATAAAAACCCAAGCAGTTCTGGTCAAAGGAGACTGCTAAAGCTCAGGATTTCTTAGATACAATCTGAAAGCTATTCATAAAAAGGAGTCCATGAGGCATTTATACACACATACACACACACTCACAAAGTGTTTCAACTTCATATATTAGTATACGAGAAAATAAGTGTTTTAAAATTGTATTGCCACCACTTTCCCATCAACATGAGCCAAAAAATAAAAACGACAGATTAGTTTGAGAGTGGAAAAAAAAACCCAGCAGCATTTCTTCTACACTACCAAACCAATCATTTAACAACAGGGTCTAGTGTGCAATTTAAACTTTACACCATCCCTGAAAACCTTTATAAATCAATGAGACACTCAGTTTCCCCTAAAAATACACAGACAGGAATAAACATCTTGTCTCCCAATGGCTTTCTTCCATTGTGAAAGAGCCTGGAAAGTAAAAAGTTGAAGTAGGGTAACGTATAACGCCTGTAATCCCAGCTACTAAGGAGAGTGAGGTGGGAGGATCACTGGCCCGGAAGTTCAAGACCAGTGTGGGCAACATAGTGAGACTGCCCCTCCATCTCCAAAAAACAAAACAAAACAAAACAAAAACACATATATACGTAATTTTAAATCTAAAGAACACATTTGTGTAATCCTAAACCAAACGAACGAAATTTTAAAAAAATGTAATAAGACAATCAGGGAAATTAGAAAACTGACTATTTGTTAATGTTTAAGAATCACTGTTAATATTTCTTACAGATTTACTTTGGTGCATTTACAGATCAAAAGCTAGGGAGATTTGCTTTAAAATATCTAGTAGGTGGGGGCCGGGCGCGGTGGCTCATGCCTGTAATCCCAACACTTTGGGAGGCCGAGACGGGCAGATGACCTGAGGTCGGGAGTTTGAGCCTGACGAACAGAGTAACCCCGTCTCTA
The DNA here is from genome assembly GCA_963573385.1 of Cacajao melanocephalus. Lineage (NCBI taxonomy): Eukaryota > Metazoa > Chordata > Mammalia > Primates > Pitheciidae > Cacajao > Cacajao melanocephalus. The sequence goes on along the minus strand of CAUYLG010005791.1, from coordinate 16,042 downwards.
CTAAAAATACAAAATTAGCCGGACATGGTGGCGCATGCATGTAATCCAGCTGCTTGGGAGGCTGAGGCAGGAGAATCGCTTGAACCCGGGAGGCGGAGGTTGCAGTGAGCTGAGATCGCGCCTTTGCACTAGCCTGGGCAACAAGAGAGAAACTCTGTCCAAAAAAAAAAATCTAGTAGGTGGGATGAAACAAAATAGGCCATGTGTTAACAGTGGTTGAATCCAGGTAATTAAAACATAAAGGTTTATTATACTCACTTATTTTCTAGATGCAGCTAAACATTTCCCTCAGCAAAAATTCCTGTCAAAAATACAGAAATTTGTGTTCCACTACATCACTAATCTTTTTTTCTCATTCGTCTGGTTTGATTAACAATAATTCTATTTTCCAAACCAATTAACTTCCTCCAATCGACCTAAAACTGAAATACAAGACTATCTTTGTTGTCTTTTAATTCTACTCATAAGCTAGTCAAACGCTAGGTGAGAAAATGATGCAGGATTCCAATTTATAATTAGTAAACTTAACTTCAAGACCACTCATCTGTTTTGAGTCAGACTGATGAACTATCATTAGTTTTGTTTTTTTAATTTACCTTACTCTCCGCCTCGTATTTAAGTTTGGTGGGTAGTGTACGAACGTGAAAAGTAACAGATGTTGTTCACTCCCAGGAAGTGAACTCTTTAAATCATGAGAGTTCAGAACTCAATCGAATGTGACACACAGAAACGTCTCAAAAATCTCTAGGTAAGTAACTCGCGCACACCCTTACCCTCCCTCCCCAAAGCATTTTAGGTGGTTAGAAAGGAGCGACCCCGGTTTGTTTCTTCTTCCCTTCCTTTCTTAGGGGAGGGCTAGAGAGCAAAGAAACGACCAAATGACAGGCCGGAAGAAGGAAAGCGAAAAGCATGGAGGCTGGACAATCAGTCCTCAAATAAATGAGAACTGTATCCAAATCAGATTAAGTTGAGAGAGAGCGAACTGCTAAACACCTCCCAATAACTCTAAAATACCTGAGCCCGCGAGTAGAGAAACCTGGCCGTACTTCACATTCAGACTGCTTTCTTTCTCAAGTACTCACAGGTACAAAAGGCATAAAAAGAACTTCCGACCCTCGCTAAGAGTAGCGTGAAAAAAAGCTTGCACTGGCCTGGGCCATGCTGGCAAAGCCGTCCGACCCTCCCCGCGCGGCCGGGAACCCTCAAATGACTGTCCTGCTCCTCAGGCCGGGGAAAAGGTAGCTACGGGACCAAGGCTCGGCTGGGAGGACCCGCCCGCCGTCGAGGCCCTAGGTGCCCGCCCGGCCCGGGAACTTGGGCCCGCGCCGCCCACTCTGGGGCCAGGCCCGGTGTCCCGAGAGGGTGGTCGCGAGCCCGGACCCCGATCCAACCCCGCGCCCGGCGAGACCCGCGCACCCCACAGACCCACAGCGGCCGCCGCCGTACGGACCCAACCCCTAACTACCTGTCTTCGCTCTTGTTTTTCTGTTTCTTCCCCATTGCTTGTCAATTGGCGCTCGGCCCCTCAATTCGGTCTCTCACAGACCCACTGTCTGCCGGCTCACTTTGGTCTCCGCTCAGCTCCTTTCCCCAAGTGCTGCCGCCGATCGCACCCGGCTCTCCACAGACCCGCGCACTGGAACAGGGCACATATGGTGTGAATTCTCAGTGCGCAAGCGCATTGCCCCGCCGCCTCGGCGTGAGGACGCAGGGCGCGGCTCATCGAGAGTTGCGCTTCGGGTAGAGCGTCTCCGGTTGACCTGCCGGCCAGGCAGGAGCCCGAGCGCCCCCTCCCCGCAAGCGTCCGCCACGAGCCGACGCCTGCGTGAGTTCCAGGTTCTAGAACCCGGAGGTGGACAATGAAGCTGTTAGTTCCCCAACCCAGCCTCTGCCGACGGGTAACGCACGCTTCGGTTCAGGAGTAGGCCCTGGGCTTCCCTTTATATGTTTGCATTCTCAGCTGTACGAAGTTCAGTAAAGAACCACGACGAACCAATAATGAGTCCTCTGGGGTTTGCGAGAGAGATAGACAAATCCAGGACAAAATAGGGACCTCTTATAACATCCGTGCATTGTGCGTTATGTACCGTCACTGAATAAAACATAAAACAGGACACACCCGATCAATTCCCTAACATAGGTCTTCATTTTTACCCTCAAAGCGAGAGCAAGTTCTAAAAATTCATGTGTTTAGGAGAGGCAAGAGGGAACCTACAGGGGTAGTGGAAAATGTTCTATATCTGGATCTGGACGGTGATATTTTGGGTTTTAACTATGCAATAGTTAATTGTGTTGCATATGTTTATGCCTCGACTTTAAGAAAAAGAAAAATGTTCATTCAACAGAATGGAAAAGCAGTTCGAGCGTCATTGCTGAGCAGGAGCACAGCTGTCTCATTTCCAGTCTCGCGCACTGGACCGTGAGTTCTGAAGCACCGTCCTGAGAAAGTCCGGCCACGCCAGCCTGCGCACTGAAAAACTGCAACTCCCAGCATGCCTTACGGCCTTCCAGTTTGGCCGTGTACCGGGAGAAAAGCAAGGGCCGAAAACCCCCGGTTCCGGGCTGCTGGGCGGGGGGCGCACGCGCAGAACTGCTCGCCACCCGCCCTCCCGCCCCTTCCTCGGGCGTCCAAGGTGATATCGCGCGAGGTCTGCAGCCAATACGGAGGCGGAAGTGACGGCCGGTTTGTAGCCGCCGGCAGCTCCTGCAAGGCTAAAGCTAGAGCGGACCTGTCTTTTGAAACTGCTGCTCTCTCACTTCTCAGGCATCACCGAGAGCTCAGGTGAGGCAGAGGGTAATGAGAAAAATCTGACCACTGCGTCCTGGTGCTGGTGGACACTACTGCTGCTCCACATCCGGGGCGGGGGAGGGGCGAGGCCCCGGCACCGGTGTTGGTGTCCTGGCGGAGGCTCTTGCGCGTGCGCTGGAGGAGGCGTTGAAGTTGGGGCCGCCGGGACTGTGCCCTCCCCCGTCTCCCCGGGCGCTGGGATGCCATTGGGGAGGTACCTGGGGTGCGGTTAGGGACCAGGCCCCTTGTTTTGGCGGATACCTGTAAGGATGTCCAGGAAATGACTAGGGAATTTGAGGACGCGCAGTGTTCCACCTTTCCAGAGGAGGAGTAAAAAGGAAGAATCAGAGGCTGTGGTTTGAAGAATAAAAAGCTAACAGGGGGTTGCATCGTCTACTTACCCTGTTCTCAATGCTCTAACCACCAACACCTACACGCAGAATAGCTGCTCTTAATCGCTTCTGTTTCCAGTTATCCCATAATTAAATTCTGGCCTCATCCTTTAAAATTTCAGGGATAAGCATTCCCTGTGCTTATCTCTGGAGCACAGGTTCTAATGTGCAATTCAGTAACTTATTTTCTCTTCCTTCCAGCCCTCTCCCTGAGGGTCACAGTCCTACTGACATTTTCCTTGGGCAGTAGAAATTGTGGAAATCTTTTGCTGTGTTTGAAATACAACACCTTTCCAATTTTATAGCACTTACAAGGAGCTTACAGTTTGTTTTTTTAAACTCAAATACTTTTCAAACTTAACAGCGCAGTAATTTGAAAAGCGAGGCAAGTATTCATTCAACATTAAATACATGTTTATTGATTACCTTTTGTGTTCTGTGGCGATACAAAGATGAAATCAAGTATGCTTTTCAAATGCTTTTCCTGTAAAGAAGAAGGAATCAGAATTGAAGTTTGCAAGAATATTTCTCTTCAGCTCAACATTTATGGAGGGCCTGTGTGGGTCAGGATCTGTGTCAGAAGCTGAGTGAATGAATTCACAGTCTGTTATGAAGTTTTGGGTGCTTCAGTAGTATTTACAGATGTATCATAGTTTATTGACATGCAATAGCCTCCTGCTTTGATAGACAAATTATAAATCATTTCTGGGGTAATAACCCTGAGATACACATAAAATTGCCCTCTAATTGTTAGTACAAAATACTCCATTTCTTTTAAAACATATAGTCATGTGCCACATAAGGACATTTCAGTTTTATGAGATTATAATACTGTATTTTATTGTACCTTTTCTATGTTTAGATACACAAATGCCATTATGTTACAGTTGCCTACAGTATTCAGTACAGTAACATGCTGTACAGATTTGTAGCCTAGGAGTGATAGGCTGTATGGTATAACCTAGGTGTGTAGCAGGCTGTACTTTCTGGGTTTGTGTAAATACAGTCTATGATGTTTGAACAACATCAAAATCACCTAATGACAGATTTCTCAGAATGTATTCCTGTTGTTTTATGGGTTTTTGTTTGTTTGTTTTTTCAGACAGGATCTAGCTCTGTGGCCCAGGATGGAATGGAAATGGTGTGATCTCAGCCCACTGCAGCCTTGGCCTCCTGGGCTCAAGCTATCCTCCTCCCATCTCAGCCTCCTTAGTAGCTGGGCTACGGGCGCACACCACTGTGCCCACTAATTTTTCTTTTTTTAGTAGAGACAGGGTTTTACCATGTTTCCCAGGCTGGTCTCAAACTCCTGAACTCAAGCAATCTGCCCAGCTTGGCCTCCCAATGTGCTGGGATTACAGGTGTGAGCCACGGCACCCAGCCTAGAATGTAGTCTCATTGTGAAGTGATGCATGACTCTAATTGAGATAGGTCTTTCTTTCTAATCTGGATTAGTTATATTTTGAAACTCTTATTTTGCACAGAGGAGTGATGATGGGGAAAAAATTTTTTTTTAAGTATTTGGAGTGTTTTACATCAAAGTTAACACTGTCAGTAAATGGAAACCAATATTAATTTTTCAGCCTCATTGATATTTTTTTGTTAGGTAACAGGAATGGACATTAATGCTTAGGGAACACCAGGCACTGTTCTTTACATAAATGGTAGTGAGACGTTTTAGGAGTTAAATGAAACTCATTTGGGCAGTGACCATGAAAAAATCTGTGTTTTGCTCAACTCTACTGTGTCTAAGTAAAGTTTAATGTATATATTTATGTGTAAAACCTCAGTAGCTGTACCTTCCTATTGTTCACAGTTGTTTTTGATTTCTTTTCCATTGGTAAAGAACACTGAATGTCAGTGTATATCACTAGGTATAACTTCACAACTCATTTCTCTGTGGTTTGATAATGGTCTTAAAGACTTGTCTTTGCTTTAGTATAGTAAAACACATGCTAAATCAGAAGCACCCTAAATTTGCTGTAAGTTGTTTTTGAGTGGTGTGACTGGAACCTATTGAAAATTAAATTTTAAAACACATAAAAATTCTTAAGCCCAATATCAAGTGCTTGGATGTCATTAGAATACTCCTTAGAGTTCAGATTATACACTCGCCAGAATTTTTGAAGATGGTAAAGAAAAGCTTACTTATTCTTTGCATTTTTTAAAATGTACTTTGTAAATCTCCCCAGCACCCAGGCTGAACTCTGTACCATTTGGAAGAATGGAAGCTGATGCATCTGTTGACATGTTTTCCAAAGTCCTGGAGAATCAGCTGCTTCAGACTACCAAACTAGTGGAAGAACATTTGGATTCTGAAATTCAGAAACTGGATCAGATCGATGAGGATGAATTGGAACGCCTTAAAGAAAAGAGACTTGAGGCACTAAGGAAAGCTCAACAGCAGAAACAAGTAACCTCTCTGCCCTGCTTTCTGAAATTACTATAACAGTATGCGCCTAACAACTTATATATACATGTGCTGTAGTACTCACATTTCATTCTTTGTTTTTAGGGATTTTGGAATTCATAGTACCTATTACTATTAAAAAATTTCCCAGAAAAAATATGTTTTGAAGACACATTCAAAATTAGCCCAATCTCTGTGTTAATCTACAGTCAAGTTAAAGAAAGATCTGCCCGAGATCATTTTTCTGAGCTTGAATTTGTTTGGTTGAATGGAGGGCTAGGGAGTCATTGGTTTCCATTTCAGGTAATATTAATGCCTATCACAATTTAGCTGTTTTCAAAGCAAATGAGATAAGACATGTGAGATAAGAGCTATTAAGTCAATTTATGTTGAAAAAATTATTTCAGGCATTTCCAATGAAATATTTATGTGGCATATTCAAAAGAATGCATGCTTTGTAACAAAGAAAGGTGACCACAGCTCTGTCCTTGCTGCCTCTTAGAATGTGCATATGGCATAAATGCAGAGTTGTAAACTCTGATTGAAACCAATGGATTAAATTCTGTAAATCGAATTTTTTTTCTCCTTTTTGAGACAGTCTCACTGTGACACCCAGGCTGCAATGCAGTGGTGACACCTCGGCTCAATGCAGCCTCTGCTTCCCAGGTTCAAGCAGTTCTCCTACTTCAGCCTCCCGAGTAGCTGGGACTACAGGTGCACACCACCATGCCTGGCTAATTTTTGTATTTTTAGTAGAGACGGAGTTTCACCATATCGGCCAGACTGCTCAAACTCCTGACCTCGAGTGATCCTCCTGCCTCGTCCTCTCAAAGTGCTGGGATTACAGGCATGAACCACCACATCTGGCCAAATTCTGTAAATTGAATTTTGATTAAAACATATTTCCATTGAGTTACCTGGAAATACATTATCGCCAACTCTGGATCCTTTTCAGTTGACTGACTAAAACATGAGGCTTAACTTTTATGATGAAATAGGGAGTTTTGGCCAGGTGTGGTGGCTCTCAAGTCTGTAATCACAACACTTTGAGAGGCCAAGGTAGGCCGATAACCTGAGGTTTGGGAGTTCAAGACCTGGCTGGCCAATGTGGTGAAACCCTGTCTCTACTAAAAATACAAAAATTAACCAGATGTGGTGGTGGTGCGCACCTGTAGTCTCAGCTGCTTGGGAGGCTGAGGCAGGAGAATTGCTTGAACCCAGGAGGCGGAGGTTGCATTGAACCAAGGTTGTGCCACTGCCCTCCAGCCTCAACAATAGAGCTAGACCCAGTCCCCCCAAAAAAGAGAGGGAGTTTTGTTTGTGTTACTTTAGCATCACTTTGATATGTTTACACTCTCATGTTTAGAACAGTTGATATGTTTAGAAGAGTTACTATGAAAGGAAATAATCTTTTATGAGTGAGTCCAAATTTCTATATTTTGAATTTTCTAAAATAGAGTATGTTACATGGCTTTTACTTGTACCCTATTTTAGAAAATAGGTTGCTTTTCTTTCTTTTTTTTTGAGAGGGAGTCTTGATCTGTTGCCCAGGCTGTAGTGCAGTGGCATAATCTCAGCTCACTGCAGCCTCCACGTCCTGGGTTCAAGCGATTCTCCTGCCTCGACCTCCCAAGTAGCTGAGATTACAGGTGCCCGCCACTACACCCAGCTAATTTTTGTATTTTAGGAGAGATGGGATTTCACCATGTTGGTCAGGCTGGTCTCAAACTCTGACCTCAAATGATTTGCCTGCCTTGGCCTCCCAAAGTGCTGGGATTACAGGTGTGAGCCACCGTGCACCAGGTGCAGTTGGCTGCTTTTCATAGTATAGGACTGATAATTAGTATGCAGAGGATGAATTATTGAAATTTAAGGTAATATGTGTCTAGGTTCTGCCACAAACTCATATTTCATGATTACATTTAAGTACACTACTAATTGCTAATGTGCAACTGAAAATAATTATTCATAACTAGGATTTTTTGTAGAGAGACTGAATTCACCTGATTTGCAGTGATGAACGTACATTAAATAATGTCTAAAAGGAACTTTTTGGCAGTTCAAAACAGTGGTCTGGATATTTATGGTTAAAACCAACTAAGTCAGGGAGGCTGGCTATAGGCTTTTTTAAATTATTAATGTATAAATCAATTTAAAATGAATTTGTCATGGAGTAATTTAGAGGGTCTTATTTTAGAACTTTCATTGCATTTTAATAGATCTTTTTTATTAAAATGTCTTCTGGAAGTAGGCAAGAAGCCTAGTGATTTGTGTAGATACTCTTTTTTATAAGAGATTATACAGTAATTAGATTATACAGTAATTTTGATTTTTTGATCCACGACGATATTGGGGAGATCAGTGTATGCAGTGACTTATACTCAGCACTTAATAGGCCTAGGTGAACCTATATTCTTCTCTCAGCCAAGCACCCTCCTACTCTTAACTAGAGCTGGTGCACGTAGGTAGGGAGCAGAGGGAAAAGGTAAGAAATAGGAGGAGTTAAGCAGAGGCTTGGGTGATGGCCACTGAAAGCCAGGTGCTGCCCAGCTGCCATGCCTCAGGTAGGCCCGTCCGGCCTCAGAATAAATAAACACCTGAGAATAAATAATGAAAAAAAGTAGCAGCTTTTTTTCTTTTTTAGATGGAGTGTTGCTGTGTCGGCCAGCTGGAGTGCAGTGGCACAATCTTGGCTCACTGCAGCCTCTACCTCCTGGGTTCAAGAGAGTCTTCTGCCTCAGCCTCCCTAGTAGCTGAGATTACAGGCACCCACCACCAAGCCCAGCTCATTTTTGTATTATTAGTAGAGACAGGTTTCCCCATGTTGGCCAGGCTGGTCTTGAACTCCTGACCTCAGGTGATCCGCCAACCTCAGCCTTTCAAAGTGTTGAGATTACAGGTGTCGAGCCACCACACCCAGCCTAGAAATAGCAGCTTTTTAAAAGACAAATACCTTTTTTTTTTTTTTTTTTTTTTTTTTGAGAAGGGTCTTGCTCAGTCACCCAGGCTAGAGTGCAGTGGCGTGACCTCAGCTGACTACAACCTCTGCCTTCGGGGTTCAAGTGATTTTTGTGCCTCAGCCCCCAGAGGAGCTGGGATTACAGGTGTGTGCCAACACACCTGGCTAATTTTTGTATTTTTTGTAGAGACGGGGTTTCGCCATGTTGCTCAGGCTGGTCTTGAATTCCTGTCCTCAAGTGATCCACCTGCCTTAGCCTCCCAAAGTGCTGATATGACAGGTGTGAGCCACTGCGCCCAGCCTAACAAATACTTTTTAAGGGCACATATCATTGGTAAATTGCAAAAGCAGTCATGAAACTTAATATGCCAAAGAAAATATCAGGGTCTCCTGTGCGTGTCAGTTCAACATAAGTGGATGTGATTTGGACACCACAGTTGTTAAAATAGTCTGGGCCATGTTCATTGACATCCAAAGGAGGAAGGGAGATGGCCTTCCTGGTTCTTTGGTTGGACCTCCTCTGGAGGGCTGGATTCAGACATCTGTCATATTTTAACAAGACGAGAGTGTTCAGATGATATCCTGGAAAAGTAGGAATTCTAGAAATCTTTTTATATGAGAATGGTTGAAAGGAACTGGAAGCGTTCAGTGTGGAGAAGAGAAAACTTAGGCAATGTGTGATGTTTGAAGGGCCGACATGGGAAAGAAATTAAAACTTTAATCTTTGTTCAAGCTGGAAGCCACAGACCAGAGTTATTAATATATTGCAGTTCATTGTGAGAAGACCTTGCTAACAATTAGTATAGGTGCAAATGCTTTTTAAACGTTTCTAAGGTGGTTATCAAAAGCAGACAGGGCTCTTGAGCTTCAGAGCTGCAGTAACCTTCTATACCCAAGAGAAGGCTTTATCTCATAAGCATTATTTTTATTTTTTAGTTTTTTATTTTTATTTTTATTTATTTTTGAGACAGAGTCGCTCTGTTGTGATCTCAGCTCACTGCAACCTCTGCCTCCCGGGTTCAAACAATTCTCCTGCCTCAGCCTCCCTAGTGGCTGGGATTATAGGCGCCTACCGCCACGGCCAGCTAATTTCTTGCATGTTTTTTAGTAGAGACAGGGTTTTGCCATGCTGGCCATGCTAGTTTGGAACTCTTGACTTCAGGTGATCCAGCCGCCTCGGCCTCCCAAAGCGCTGGGATTATAGGCATGATCCATCATGCCCAGCCTCATCAGCATTATTTTTAAAAGACTTGTAACTTGGATCAAATATTTCTGATTTTAGTAGTTCAGGAGTACTAAAAAGTTAACTGGACATTTACATTCTGAGTCTCTCAAGTCTAAATTTTTATTTTTGAAGTTCTGAAAAAACAAATATTTTAAGTTACCAGGACAAGTAATGGTCTTGAACCCAGGCCATGCTGTGGAGGCATTCAATGCCCATAGACTAGTTTTGCATTGACAGTAGAAACAGGAAAGTAAACTGCTAAAAGGAATTCATTTCTCTATAAGATAAAATTGACTTCAGCCACGCACAGTGGCTCATGCCTGTAATCCCAGCACTTTTGGAGGACAAGGTGGGAGGATTGCTTGAACCTAGGTATTTGAGACCAGCCTGGGCAATATAGTAAAACCCCATCTCTACCAAAAAGGAAAAATAAATTAGCCAGGCATGGTGTGGCATGTGCCAATGGTCCCAACTCCCTGGGAGACTGAGATAGGAGGATCTCTTGAGCCTAGGAGGTTGAGGCTGTGGTGAGCTCTGAGCATGCCACCACACTCCATCCTGGGCAACTGTAGCAAGATCCAGTCTCAAAAATAAAAAATACTTTTAAAAATGTATTGCAAAATACAATGGTGATTTAGACACTTAAAATGTCAAGTGGCGCTGAAAGAGATATTTCACATGTGTAATGTTTTGCTTCTCTCCAAATTAGGAATGGCTTTCTAAAGGACATGGGGAATACAGAGAAATCCCTAGTGAAAGAGACTTTTTTCAAGAAGTTAAGGAGAGTAAAAAAGTGGTTTGCCATTTCTACAGAGACTCCACATTCAGGTAACTTGGTTTCCATTTGTGACTTTTTCTCAAAGAAACACAATGAACTTTTTCTAAAAAAAAAAAACGCAATAAACTGTTTGGATAGAGATACACTGGCTTACTAGAGAAGTGAAGAAAACTAAAAGAAAAAAGTTGTTTCATTGTACTCTCTCATATGTTATTTAGTATAAAGTTAGGCAGGCTCGGCCCTGTGGCTAAAGCCTACAATCCCAGCACTTCGGGAGGCCAAGGCGGGTGGATCATTTGAAGTCAGGAGTTCAAGACCAGCCTGGCCAACATGGCGAAACTACAAAATTAGCCAGGTGTAGTGGCAGGCACCTGTAGTCCCAGATACTGGGAAGGCTGAGGTGGGACAATTGCTTGAACCTTGAACCTGGGAGATAGAGGTTGCAGTTAGCCAAGATTATGACACTGCACTCCAGCTCAGGCAATAGAGTAAGACTCCATCTCAGAAAAAAAAGAGAGAGAGAGACAAAAGTTAAGCAATTGTTATTTTAAAGAGTAACTTAACAGTTGCATGCAAAAGTATAAATGAATATTATTGAAAGTATTCACATATAAATGGCTATATTTTTGAATTATATTTTCACTAGCTAACTCTAAAAACATCTTAGAAATGTATGCTTAAAATTGTTATCATCATGACAATAATTATTTCCATCTAGTATTGTGATACAGCCACGATGTTGGGAACCAGCAACAGCTGTTGAGAGTCAGTTTTTTTTCACTCAGTCCTTTTCAGCTAACAATTGTGATAAAGAGACGGTGGCTTGGCCAAACCTTTCACCAAAGCAGAGTTGGGATTGCCAGTCTTGGCTAGAAGGAGAAGTGATTTTTCTTAGACCACCCTAGGTCTCCAAATCTCTCTAAAGGAGGCAAATCCCTTATGAAATGTTAATACCTCCGCAGAAGAGGTTACGTCTTAAACCAAAGGACTCGAGCCTTTGTGGTTTTGCCCACAGATTTGATTAGTTACCAACACTTAAAAATTGAGAGATAACCCCTTTTGAAAATATTCACATTCAGAATTTTTCTTTAAAAAACTCAGAAAACTATAATAGAAGAGCTGAAACTATAATGGCAGTCTTCTGCTAACTGGCAGCTGCCCTCCCCGCCCACCCCCGCACCGAAACAGACAAGCACTGTGCTCCAGAGTCTCTGGCACTCACTGTGGTGTCAGCCTGGTTGTCTTTCTCATTTCTGTGGCCTGCCTGCCCCTTTTTCTTGACCTCACAACCCAATAGCTTCATTGTTAGTTGACACCTTTCAATAATTGATTGCTGGGATTCATTGACTAAGAGAATAAAAACGAAAGAAAATATTGAGATGGTGATATTTCTTGTGAGGAACAGGGAGAGAAGGGATTAGGCAGGCAGAAGGGTGTCAGAGAAACCCTCTGCCCTTTTGGTACAGTACACAACCATCTCCCATTGTCACAGATTCCTCAAGTTGCCAACCTCTCACAAATATGATGAGGTGATATGTAAATATACTGGTATATAAAATATTATTTGTCCACTTTTTTTTGTTTGGTTTTGGGTTTTATTTTTTTGGAGGGGGGTTTTTTTGGTTTTTGGGTTTTTTTGTTTTTTTTTGAGATGGAGTCTTACACAGTCGCCCAGGCTGGAGTGCAATGGCAGGATCTCGACTCACTGCAACCTCCACCTCCTAGGTTCAAGGGATTCTCCTGCCTCAGCCTCCCAAGTAGCTAGGACTACAGGCACCTGCCACCATGCCCAGCTAATTTTTGTATTTTTAGTAGAGACAGCGTTTCGCCATGTTGGCCAGGCTGGTCTCAAACTCCTGACCTCAGGTGATCCACCCACCTTGGCCTCCCAAAGTGTTGGGATTACAGGTGTGAGCCACAGCACCCAGCCTCACTTGTTTTTTCTATGTCTTACCCAACTAAATTGTTGGTTTTGTAGAGGCAGAACATTTGCCTGTGTTGTGGCCCACTGTGCTCTGGGATCATAGCCCTAAAGCAACTGCCTGACACATAGTAGGTGGTCAGTAAACACATTTGATGGGTGTATAAACAGTATATAACCAGGAGTACTCACCTTCAAATGGAACTGAAAAATTAAAATCAAAATGATCCAGTTAACTTTATATACTAGCAAAGTTCCTCATACGTAGTAGGTGGAATGCTTTTGTGAATATTATCCCTGGAACAGTCACAATAATCTTCAGAGGCACTCATTCCATGTGTGGAAACCAAGGCTTGGAGAAATTAAGTGACTCACCTAATATCACTCAGCTACTAAATGATAAAACAGAGAGAGAGAGAGATTTGAACCCAGCCTACTGCTTTCTTTAAAAATTTTTAATTATTGTGGCCAATAATAGGTAAATGTGGGATACATGAGATATTTTAACACAGGCATGCAATGTGTAATAATCACATCAAGGTAAATGGGGTATCCATCATCTTAAGCTTTTATCCTTTGTGTTATAAACAATCTAATTATGCTTGTTTAGTTATTTTTAAATGTATATAAAGGCCTATAGCTATTTATACCATGAGTGTTGCTTTTGGATTTTTAGAAATTGATTGACAAATGGTATAATTATAGACTTATTTAAAATAGGTTCCTGGTGGGGCATGGTGGCTCACACCTGTAATCCCAGCACTTTGGGAAGCTGAAGCAGGTAGATCACCTGAGGTCAGGAGTTCGAGACCAGCCTGACCACTATGGTGAAACCCTGTCTTTACTAAAAATGCAAAAATTAGCCGGGCGTGGCGATGGGTGCCTGTAATCCCAGTTACTAGGAAGGCTGAGACAGGAGAATCGATTGAACTCAGGAGGGGGAGGTTGCAGTGAGCTGGGATTATGCCACTGCACTGTAGCCAGGGTGACAGAATGAGACTCCAACTCAAAAATAAGTAAATAAAAGTTGATCATAATGAACACCTAGGGTTAAAAACCAGCAGTCTTAAAAGATTATTGCAACAGTCTGTTTTAGAAACAGTCATGAATTGGCCAGTTGAAAGTGAATTTTCTTTTTGAGACAGAGTCTCACTCTGTTGCCCAGCCTGGAGTGTAGTGGCACAATCTTAGCTTACTGTAACCTCCACCTGCCAGGTCAGAGCGATTCTTATGCCTCAGCCTCCTGTGTAGTTGTGATTACAGGTGCCCAACATAACACCCAGCTAAGTTTTATGTTTTTAATAGAGATAGGGTTTCACCATATGGACCAGGCTGGTCTTGAATTCTTGGCCTCAAGTCATCTGCCTACCTCAGCCTCTCGGAATGCTCGGATTACAGGCATGAGCAACTGAATCAGGCCAGAAAATAACATATAATGTAAAGAAGATGTCACTTTTTTGTTTGTTTTGTTTTTTGAGGTGGAGTCTCACTATGTTCCCCAGGTTGGGGTGCAATGGCACGAGGCTAACTGCAGCCTCTAACTACCAGGTTCAAGCAATTTTCCTACCTCAGGATCCCAAGTAGCTGGGATTACAGGCACACACCTTTTTTAATTTTTAGTTGAGACAGGGTTTCACCATGTCGGCTAGGCTGGTCTCAAACTCCTGACCTCGAGTGATCCACCCGCCTCAGCCTCCCAAAGTGCTAAGATTACAGACATGAGCCCCCGTGCCAGGCCAAGAAAATCTTACTTCTGTTTCCCTCTTCACTGGAAGGGGGCTTAATAAAAGTTACTACAGGTATTTTTTAATTCCCTAGAAGCATAATGGCCAAATTTATTTAAATATTATTAGTAACCCTTAGTCTTAATATGCTTCTTACTGACAGAGTTTCATATTTAGGAGTAAAGAGTTTTTCCTCAGTGATGCTATTCAGTTTTTCTTCATGACTTCCAAATATGGCACCATGTGTGCATTTCTGATTCTTGTAAGTCTCTTCTGAGTGCTGTGAAGTTCCAGTTTGTCCCTTCTCAGGTTTTCCTGTATGAGATAGGACAACTTCCTTTATGACTTAAAGCATATATTTAATATTTTAAAAGATAATATCATTAATGCAAATCTGACTTTCTAGAATCTTACAGGCTGTTTTCCCATCTGATAATCAGGCAGCTAACCTCTGATCTGGAACTGAGGTCATCTGACACACCTGTAGGTTGGCTGCCATGTTATGAGACTCAACAGAAAAACTATGTAATTATTTGATTTACCTTAATGACATTTATTTTGGAAAAAAGAGATTTGTGGTTTTAGCTTATAATTTTCTATATGGTTACTTACAGGTGTAAAATACTAGACAGACATCTGGTGATATTGTCCAAGAAACACCTCGAGACCAAATTTTTGAAGCTGAATGTGGAAAAAGCACCTTTCCTTTGTGAGAGACTGCGTATCAAAGTCATTCCCACACTAGCACTGGTAAAAGACGGGAAAACACAAGATTATGTTGTTGGGTTTACTGACCTAGGAAATACAGATGACTTCACCACAGAAACTTTAGAATGGAGGCTCGGTTGTTCTGACATTCTTAATTACAGGTAACTTTTAACAAAAGATCATATTGATTTTAGTTCATATATAGTTGATATTTTTACAGAGGACTTTTGTATTGTAACATTTATTTTATGAAATTAAGACCTTTCGGCTGAGGTATAGAAAGTTTCTCAAAGGAAAAGCATATTTCTTAAAGCATGTATTATTAGTATGATTTTACAGCAAAATCAGATTTACAGAAAAAACTGATTTTATAAGTAAAACTGAATCTCACAGTATTCCTGACTATAAAAGTTTTCAGCTTATCATATGCTATTGAAATTAATTTTGTATTAATCTGAAAACTTAAAATGGCAATCTCTGGTTGACTGTTCCCTAATTTAAGCCAGATTACTCAAATGGACACTGACTTAAGTGCTTCTCTTTGATAAAATAAAAATTAAAAACACACTTGCAAAGAAAGTTATATTTTAAAATACTAGATTTTTAACATAGATATTTCTGTTTTACTTATAGAAGTTGATAAATACAAAAAGGTGTCTATGCCTAGCTTACGTTACTTGCTATGAAGAACAGTTTTAGTTTGAAAACAATCTAAAATCCAACTTTCATTTCTTTGTCTACTTCTTCAGACAATTTATCTAATTCCACAAATCAGAGCATATTATTTTGTCTTTTTTGCCTTTTCTTGATTTGCAAAAGTAACAGGTAAAATTGTGCAATCATTCCAGAGTCATGGTGCCTTTCAAGAAGTAGAAGGTTCTCACTTTTTTCTCTCTGCCCCATTTCCCTCCCCTCTTTTCTCTGACTCTCCTAGACATTCTGAAATCATTCCTATGTTGTAGAATTTGGTTTCATTTTCTTCTTTTTTTTTTCCGTTTTTTTCATTGCATTTTAGGTTTTGGGGTACATGTGAAGAACATGCAAGATTGTTGCATAGGTACACACATGGCAGTGTGATTTGCTGCCTTCCTCCCCATCACCTATATCTGGCATTTCTCCCCATGCTATCTCTCCCCA
>CAUYLG010005790.1:0-21412 GCA_963573385.1 Cacajao melanocephalus | reverse complement strand
ACCATCATTCTCAGCAAACTGACACAAGAACAGAAAATCAAACACTGGATGTTCTCACTCATAGGCAGGTGTTGAACAATGAGAACACATGGACACAGGGAGGGGAGCATCACACACTGGGGTCTGTTGGGGGGAACTAGGGGAGGGACCGTGGGGGGTGGGGAGTTGGGAGGGATAACATGGGGAGAAATGCCAGATATAGGTGATGGGGAGGAAGGCAGCAAACCACATTGCCATGTATGTACCTATGCAACAATCTTGCATGTTCTTCACATGTACCCCAAAACCTAAAATGCAATTATATATATACATATATATATATACATATATATGTATATATATACACATATATGTGTGTATATATATGTGTGTGTGTGTATATATATATATATATATGAAAGAAAAAAGAAAGCTCTTTGAAATGGGTACTTTCCCCTCTGTATCTACAGGATTCATTTAATTCACATTATTGGCTGCCTGCTCTATGCAAGGCAAACAGGTATCGAATTAAAAATGAAGACAGTTTTTCTGCCGCCTGGATAAGACAGTCACCTAAAGCGGTTTTAAAAATTGAGCCTGTCCAATTTTATTCCACCAAATCATGGCATACCTCTCGTGAATATTTAGGTTCGCTTTTGATTTGTGATGCCTTGCTAGGAGCATCTGCCCTTGCCACTTGTGGATGCCTTCCCCTTTCATTTTGTAATACATATTACTTAGGATTGGGGCTGAAGGACATCTGTAAGCAGCATGTTTCTGTTCATATACGACAACTTTACTGGAACTGCAATCTGTTTTGCAATAAAACTTACTTTCTGGTATTTACTAACTTACTTAGTCTGAACACTAACTCTAGTAATTAGGCTGAAACCGTGACATGATTGATTTAGACAGGCTGGTGGTCGCTGCTTACATCAGCACATTCTAGGGACCTTCCATGAAATAATTGTCCTGCAAACTGCCATCACCTTATGGTAGGTGAAAAGCAAAGCCCATAGAAGCCTTCTGACATACTTCCAACTTTGATTATTCATGGTAATGAAGGCTAGGCAGACAGCCCTGCAATTTCCAATGGAACATCAAGTTAAATCTTGATGGCCTAGGAATCATGGCAGCCCCTTGGTCAGTGTGCCCAGGGGCCAGTAAGGCATTTTTCCTTGGGTGAAAGTTTAGAGTACCACCTGCTCAACAACCCATCTATCTCTATTGACCTCAAATGATGCTGGAACTCTAAAGAGCCCTCCAAGAACCACCTGGAGTTCCAGCACTGAGGCAATGCAACTCATCTTCTCTATGGACACATACTAGCAGCCCTGACACTCAATCATGTGGGTAGCTTGCCTTCATCCTCTTCCTACAGCCTTTTCTGAGTGTAAAGCAGAGCCACTGGTGAAGAAGACTCCATTGGAGTAGAGGGAACAGCTGGCCAGGTGTAGAACCTGCTGTGTGAGATGGGGAGCTCAAAGGGGAAGGGACCCAGCAGGCATAGGAGGCAGGTATGCCATTCCAAAGGAGCCAGGCTGCTGACTGGGTCCCTGTGGGGACTCTAGTGTGGAGAAAGTATTTTCTCTTACTTTCACTTCTTATTTTATAGTGCAACAAAGCACTATGCATGGTGCTAGTGCACTTATTTAAGAATTCTTATTTTTATTTTGTAAAGTCACTAAGAAGGGATTATGTCCCAGAGTGAGTTGGATGTTGAAAATCACTCAGTAGCTTCAGCAAAGAGACTGAATCTGGGAGTAAATGACATGCTGAAAGATGGTCTTCGATTTCAAATAAAAATTGGGAAAACACTTCTTCAAGTAAAAGCTGATGGGAAACATTCTATTAATTAGTGTAAATGAACAATGTAGCTTAGATCATTTGTAATATATCAGCAATGCCATATACATGTGCACAGGCATGTTTTATAGTAATTATTTGATCCTTAAGTGGTCCCATTTGGTACCATAGTCCAGGTAAGGCAAAACATGAACATCAAAGAAGTTTTATGACTTGTCCATGAAAAAAATTTCATGCAGCAAAGGAGAATGGTGGGGAAAGGCAACTCTATATGGTGGAAAGTACTCACGTTAAGAATAAGAAGATCTGTTTTCTAACTCAAATGAACTGATTAATTTTGCAACAGTGAACAAGAAAATTACTTACTTGCTCAAGAAATTCCTCACTCAGAATGTGATAGAGTTTGAGAGGATTAGTTGTTACCAACCTTAACTTCTCTTTTAATTCTCCCTTTCCTCACCATTGGAGAATTTTTAAAAAATATTAAGTCTCAGACTCCAGATTCCATTACAGACTAATTAATATAAATCTGTGTGTACTGAGCCCTCAACCGTTAGCCATTTGTTTGTTTGCTTGCTGGTATATTTGTTTCAAAGATGTCTGTGTGTTTCTATGCTGCAGCCAGCATTGAGAGCCCTTGAATTGGATTATTTCGGAGGTGACATCTAGCTTTTACATTCAAAATTAATTTATTTTCCAAGCTCCTATTTAGGGCCAGGTGTTTTGAAGTCCACTTGCTTCTTGTTGCTTTAGCTATTGCAATGTGAAAACTTGATGAGAAGCTAAACAGGGTTGTTTACTCACAAGAGGAAATATGGGATAGAAATATGTGGATAATGATGCTTGTCCCTCCCATGCTATTTTCTCTGATATCCCAAAGGCCCATGGAAATGTTAGTCCAATATAAAGTAATAACTCAGTTATATAAGAAGGAAACAGTAAATTTTCATTGAAACATAATATCAATTTAAGGAAATGACAAAAGAAAAGAAACAACTATTCTTTTTCTAGTTCTAAGTATCAAAAATTTGCTGGCAAGAATAACCATCTTGAAATACTAGAATTTAAAATAATTCATCTTGTCAAAAATAGAAATGATATTAATTCTCATATCCTTAGTATCCACAGGGTTCTGGTTCCAGGATCCTCTGCAGATACCAAATCTACAAATGCTCAAGTCCCTTAAATAAAACAGTGTAGTAAGTGCAGATAACCTGCAAATATCCTCCTGCATACTTTAAATCATCTCTAGATTACTTATAATACCTAATACAATGGAAATGCTATGTCAATAGTTGTTATACTATATTGTTTAAATCTGCATAGATTTTTATTGTACTGTTACCATGTGTATTGTGTGTTTTTTTTTTTTCAAATATTTTTGATCAGTAGTTGGCTGAATCTACAGATGCAGAACTCGTGGATATGGAGTGCTGACTGTACTTGTCCTTTAAATAAGAAACAAATAGTAATTTTAAGGGTATATAAATTTGATTCATAATTGATCGAAGATGCTAAAGTCACAGGAAATATTTCACTTTTGTACTTTTCCTCGGCATACTAATATTAACCATCTGGCATTATTTGTTAGATATCATCCAGCCAGTTTCCCTTTCATTCCCTTCCATTTTACTGTGTACCATTTAATGGGAAATCTACATTGTATTTTGACTTAATGTGTATTTTGTCTGATATAGGTATAGCCATCCCTGCTTTCATTTATTATTTGCATAGAACATCTTTTTACATTCAGCCAATATGTGTCCTTAAATCTAAGTCTCTTGCAGACATATAGTTGAATCTTGTTTTTATTTTTTGTATTTATTCAGCATCTCTATCTCTTTTGATTTGGGTGGTTAATACATTAACATTTAAGGTAATTATTAATAGGAGAGACTATTGTCATTTTGCCAGTTATTTTCTGTTGATCTTGCAATTCTTTTGTTCTTCTTTTCCTCTCTTGCTATCTTACTTTGTGTTTTACTGGTTTTAAGTAATAATATGTTTTGATTTCTTTCTCTTTCTTCCCTGTAGCTTCTTTTCTTTTTTAGAGACAGGGTTTCACTCTGTCACCCAGTCTGGAGTGCAGTGGTGCAATCATAGCTCACAATAGCCTCAAACTTCTGGGCTTTTCCTGATCTTCCTGATCTTTCTGCCTCAGCCTCCCAAGTATCTGGAACCATAGGAGTATACCACCATCCCTGACTATTTTTTTTTTATTATTATTTTGTAGAAATAGGCTCTCACTATATTGCCTTAGGCTAGTCTCAAACTCATGGACTCAAGTCATCCTCCCACCTTGGGCTCACAAAGTGCAGGAATTACAGGCATGAGCCATCTCTCCCAGCCTTCCTGTTATTGTCTATAGGTATTTTCTTTGTGGTGACCATGAGGCTAGATAGAACATCTTATAGTTGTACCAGTCTATTTTAAACTGATAATAACTTAATTACAGTCACACACAAAAATTCTACTTTTGCTTCTCCAACAATTCACACTTTATGTTATTTATGTCACAATTTACATTTTTAAATTTTGTATACACATTGAAAAAATTTTGTGGTTTTTCTTTTGTATTCTTTTTATAATTATAAAATTTTATTTTATTCTTAATGCTTTTATCTTTTAACATTTATATTACAATTGAAAGTGATTTGTACATCACCTGTACAGTATTATAACATTCTGTATTTATCTATATATTTACTGTTACCAGTGGGTTTTATGCTTTCATATGCTCTTGTGATGCTGTTGAGCATCATTTTGTTACAATTTAAAGAATTCCCTGGCTGGATGTGGTGGCTCACACCTGTAATCCTAGCATTTTGGGAGGCCACGGTGGGTGGATCATGAGATCAGAAGTTCGAGATCAGCCCGGTCAACATGGTGAAACCCCATCTTTGCTAAAGATACAAAAACTTTTCTGGGTGTGGTGGCGCACAGCTATATCCCAGCTACTTGGGAGGCTGAGGTAGAAGAATTGCTTGAACCCATGAGGTGGAGGTTACAGTGAGCAGGGATGGCACCATTGCACTCCAGCCTGGGTGACAGGGTGAGATTCTGTCAAAAAAAAAGAAAAAAAGAAAAAGAATTCCTCTTAATATTTCTTGAGATATAGGTTTAGTGGAGACAAACCAGCTTTTGTTTGTCTGGGAAAGTCTTTCTCCTTCATTTCTGAAAGACAGTTTGCTGGTTATAATATTCTTGTCATTTTTTTTCCCCAGCACTTTTTTTCTCTATTATTTTCCTCTCTTCTGGCCTTCAAGGTTTCAGCTGAGAAGTCCACTGATGGTCTTATAGAGGATCTCTTGTATATGACAAATCACTTTTCTCTTGCTGCTTTGAAAATTCCTTGTCTTTGATGTTTGGTAATTTGATTATAATGTATTTTGGTGTTGATTTCATCCTATTTGGGTCTTTTAGACTTAACGAAACTGCAATTCCATATATCTCCCAAGGTTTGGGAAGTTTTCAGAATTATTTCTTTAAATAAACTTTCTAATCCTTTCTCTCTCTCCTTATAAAATTTGCATAGTACAGAAACTAGTTTGCTAGATGATGTCTCACAGGCCCTTGGATTTTCTTTACTATTTTTCCTTGTTTCTCTAAGTAGATAATTTCAAATGACCCGAGTTTTTTTAATTCCTTCTTCTGTTTAATCAAGTCTGCAATTTAATTTCTTGAATTTTTCAGTTTAGATATTAGGTATTGTATTCTTCAGCTCTAGAATTTCTATTTTTTTCATTTTTATGGTTTTATTTCGTTGTTAGTCTCATTTTGTTCATGTATAATTTTCCTGATTTTATTTAGTCGTCTGTCTGTGCTCTCTTGTAACTCATTGAGCTTCTTTAAGATGATTAATTTGAATTATTTGTCAGGCAATTCATATATCTCTATTTCTTTATGGTCAGTTCTAGATATTTATTATTTTGTTCCTTGGTTTTGTCATATTTTGTTAATTTTTGGTGCTTTTTGTAGTTTTTGTTGGTGCCTGCACATTTAAAGAAATAGCCACCTCTCCCAATCTTTTAAGACTGGCTTCAGTAGGAAAAGATCTTCACCAGTATACCCGATTAGAGATTCTAGGAACCTCCCAAACCTTTTCTATAGATGTGCATTGCATTCTCTACTTCTCTCTCTTCCTCTCAACAAAGAAATTTTAGGGTTGTGCACCTTCACTCAATTACAGGGAGCCATGCTGGCCATAGTAAGCTGCCAACCCCTTTTCCCTAGGGCAGTGCAATAAAAGACCAGGACATCAGATGCATGCTTCACTCTTCTCCTTCATCTTCTGGGAAAGAAATATTAGGGCTGTATGCCTTCTCCCAATCTTGCAGGACCATGCTGGCTACAGTAAGTTGTCTGCCCCATGTTTTTCGTTCTTAGATGTCCCCAGGTGTTAAAACTATGCTGGTTTCTTTAGTACTCTGAGTGAGGGAGAACAGAAACAGGTCTCTCAGCACCCCAAAAGGCTGGGAATGTTGGGTGCATACTCCTTTCCCTCTGAGAAAGGAGTCATCGGCTGAATCAATCTTTCTTGGCACTGAATTATGCCTGAGGAAGGAAGTGATGTGAGTAAAGTGAAATTGCTCCTCTTGCCCATTTCAGTGTGCATTTTGGTTTTTGTGCTCATCTTGGTTACTATAACTTCTTAAGTGAATTTTGAACTTCTCATAAAGATATTTGGGTCCATATATCATTGTTAAATTGATGTTTCTGTGGCAGGATGAGGGCTGGGAATTCCTATTCTGCCATCTTGTTGACAGCACTCCAAACCTACATTGTATTTTAAAGCTAGCATATATTTTGCTAGTCAGAAGGAAGCTCTTTTTGTGCTGCATGCTTGACATATAGTAATGACACAGATACAAGTAAATGTGTTTTAAGCAGGAAATAATAAATCAGTGTTTCTTAACATTTATTTTTGGAACACTTCTTCCAAGAGGAGAGAAAATGATTCTCTGTCTAAATAACTGTGGAAAACACTTGAATAAAGTTATACAAGTTAATTTACAGCAAGTTTATTCAAGCTGTAATATACTGATGGGCCTTGGATATCTCCAAAGGTGAGTATGCAATGCAATGTTCTCCAAACTCATCTTATCTCAGAACCATTTTTATGTGGAGCATCCTATGGACTAGGCATTCTTAAAACAACTTTCGAAAACAATAGACTAGAGAGAGAAAGATGTACCAGTTCTATCATTTATATTGAGTTTTGCTATTGTAAAGCATTTATGTTGAATTTTCATGTTGACTTTTTGCATAAGATAAAGATGACAGCAGAGTAAATCGTTCTCTTTCTACTTCCAATATATTGAATGTCTTCTACAAAACCTCTTGTTGTGATAACCTTAAATACCTAGTTGACAGCAAAGATATCATGAAGATAAAACAAAGCAAGAAGAAAAAAGAACACAGTTTCAGAAAGAATAATGGATGCAATAAAATAAGTCATTTACTGAGGGGCAGATAAATCAGGGCATGTTACAGTCAGAAATAATGTACCATCAGAGGATTGAAAGGACACTCAAACACTTGGTTAATTTAAGTAATGATGATTATCTATTCGAAGAATGCTGTATGTCTACATTAGCTATAAAACTGTTTTTAGTCATGAAACATATATTCACAAAACTAAATTGAAACAATTTTGTTTTAATAACATTACCAGTTTAATTAACAAAGACACAAATGATGAAATTATGGGCAGCATATTTTAAATTAAGATTGCTAACCTAAATTTCAAGAAATAAACACAATTTATGCTTGTTCAGAATTCACAAAAAGCATTTAAAATTAGACTATGTTCTTGCATGAAACTTTTTGCCCACTCATGGTCAGCAGAGTTCTTCCCTAGGGTTGGGGATAACAAGGATGAATGAAATCGTCAGATAATTTAAATCTTAATTTTAGTTCACAGTTCCAATTTCCTTCTCTAGTAAATCATATCACTGCTGCTAAAAACTAGGAAACATGACTAATTTTAGTTTACTTTTCCAACTCTTGCTCACACATTAATTTAATGAGCAATGAGAGTTCATAAAGTATAGCACAGGAGAGAGAAGAGGAAAAAAAAAGAACATCCTGAAAAAAAAAGTCTACTGGCTGGGTAATCATTTCTTAAATTAATCAAGAAAGCACTGGCAAAATTGGAATTCAAAACAATGCTGACAGAGTGAAAAGCCTCTTTAATGGTATTGTTAAGATACCTACTGAAAAGAGTGATCACTTTTATTTATAAGCTCAGGCTGTTTGGAAAACATGCATATGCACACTACTTAAAGTAAAGGAAACAACCAGTGTACATGTTGTTAGTAATGACATTCTGTGGTGGAGTTTTTTGACTATTTCTTATCTTAAACAAAAGAGATGAAAGGATTTTACAAGAGCAGTCTGGACCCATATTGCCAAGCACCAAGTAGGTCCACAGCAATTGCCATTGAATGGATGAAAGAATGACAAAATGAAGAAATGACAGAATAAGGAGATGCTGCCTTTCATATTACTTCTTATTTTATGCCCTAGTTGTTCATTTGTGCCTAATTTCTTTTTAATTTTATGAACTGCCTAATATGTCATTTTCTCTAGGCCTAGGATCTGTTCCCCTGTCCCCTATTTTGCCTTGCTCTTGCCCCCTACTGATGGACTTCCTTGACGCCAACTGCCTTCCCAACTACCTGGTATCCAAGTTTTGCTTACTCTTGGGATCCTCTTTTATACTACAACTTGTCTCATCCTCCCTGACTAACATGTGTAGGGCCAATCGAATCTGTAGCTACTGATTTCCTCCACACTTATCTGTTTTCTAGTCCACTTCCTTCCTGTTGGGTCTGGCCCCACAGTCTATCTCCCTGTCTCCAGTTTATCTGCCCTACCACTCTGGAGTTGCCTGAGGGCATACATGGTTACCTCAAGGTATGTCCATAAATATGAATCTATTTAAACGACTAGGTATTTTTAAGTAAATATTAATTGCACCAATACCATCAGTCCAAGTTTGTGGACATACTCATAATCCACAAGAAGACTCCTCACATATGGCCAATGACTATAACCATTGGAGGAGCTTTATGTCATTCCAAGTTCCCAGAGGTTCTAGCTTCAACTATCTGGTGTGAAGATTCTGATGCACAGTCAGATTCATGAACCACAGGCTGTGTATCGTATTCTTTACACTGAATTGGCTTCTGAACACCAGCTGTGATTCATCTGGCCAAAGCAGCTTGGATGGCAGTGCTGTAGTTTCTGTTATTTCTTACTTCAGATAATTCTCTTACATCTTAGACTTTTGGAAGATTTTAAAAAATAATCCAACTTTTTTTTTTTTTTGAGACCAAGTCTCACTCTGTCACCCAGGCTGGAGTGCAGTGGCACGATCTTGGCTCACTGCAACCTCCACCTCCCAGGTTTGCGTGGCTAATTTTTTTTTTTTTTTGTATTTTTAAGAGAGATGGGGTTTCACCATCTTGGCCAGGCTGGTCTTGAACCCCTGACCTCATGATCAACCTGCCTCCGCCTCCCAAAGTGCTGGGATTACAGGCGTGAGCCACCATGCCCAGCCTAGAATCCAAATTTTAAATGTAGACTTGTAGAAAAGAGCATAGAGATTCCTTTTAAAAATTAAAAATACAACTCTATATGATCCATTCCACTTTTGTGTGTATACCCAAATGAATTAAAAGCAGGATCTATATCACAGCATCATTATTTACAATAGCCAAAAATGGAAGCAAGGCAAGTCCATTTATTGATAAATGGCTAACCAAAAAGTGGTGTGTGTGTGTGTGTGTCTGTGTGTGTGTGTGTGTGTGTATGTGAGAGAGAGAGATAGATAATCTATGCACGATATATATACAAAATATTCTCTCTATATATGTAATAGAATACTATTCAGCCTTTGAAAAGAAAGAAATTGACACATACTATAATATTAATGAAACTTGAGGTCATTATGCTAAGTGAAATAAGCCAGCACAAAAAGACAAATACTGTATGATTTCACTTATATGTGGTTCTTATGATATTCCCAGGGACTAGGAGGAAAGGGGAATGCGGAATTATTGTTTAATGGGTATAGAGCTTCAGTTTTGCAAAATGAAAAAAGTTATGAAGATGGATAGTAGTGATAATTACACAACAATATGAATGTACTTAATACCATTGAACTTTACCTGTAAATAATGGGAAAGATGGTCAATTTTGGCGCTGAGAACGTGGGTCCACGTGTCTGTTTGTCCACGTGTCCAGCCTTTGCCCACGCAGCTTTCAGTCATGGCCTCTGTAATCGTACTCATGGGAAAGCCCGCCCCTGACTTCAAGGCCACTGCCCTAGTGGATGGCGCTTTCAAAGAGGTGAAGCTGTTGGACTACAAAGAGAAGTACGTGGTCCTCTTTTCTACCCTCTGGGCTTCACTTTTGTGTGCCCTATGGAGATCATCGTGTTCAGTGACCATGCCAAGAACTTCTGCAAGCTGGGCTGCGAAGTGCTGGGCGTCTCAGTGGACTCTCAGTTCACCCACCTGGCTTGGATCAACAACCTCCAGAAGGAGGGAGGCTTGGCCCTTCAAACATCCCCCTGCTTGTTGATGTGACCAAAACCTTGTCTCAGGATTATGGTGTGCTGAAAACAGATGCAGACGTTGCCTACAGAGGCTGCTTTTTCAATGATGGCAAGCGGGTCCTTCCCCAGATCACTGTTAATGATTTGCCTGTGGGTGAGGCTCTGCAGCTGGTCCAGGCCTTGCAGTACACGGAAGAGCACAGGAAGGTTTGTCCTGCTGGCTGGAAGCCTGGCAGTGACACGATTAAGCCCAGCGTGGATGACAGCAAGGAATATTTCTCCAAACACAATTAGGCTAGCTGACGGATAGTGAGCCTGTGCCCTTACCTAGGTGCCTGTGCTGGCTGCCCACCAGGGCCCCCACCTGGGTGCCCTGTGCTGACCCAGGAAAGGCCAGACCTGCCCCTCCGAAGTCCACAGTCTGGGACCCTGGAAGGCTAGGCCAAGGCCTTCTCATGCCACCCCCTGGGAGCTGGTGAATAGTGATGCCCTCCTCCAAGCCCACCCAGCCAGACACAGGCCTAGAGGTGACCAATAAAGTATAAGGGACAGAAAAAAAAGGTCGATATTCTGTTATGTATGTTTCATTACAATTTTAAATATCTTTCTTGGCCTTTGGTTTCTAATTCCAAGATGCCATGATGCAATATATACAGTTTGCAAAATCAAAATTAACTTTCTAAGCTAGAATAGAAATATGTGGTCAGACCTTGACCAAATAGTATAACGTTCAATCAATATCACTGAACATCGATCATATTCAAGGCACTATGTTAGGTGCTGTTGGAGGGGGTGGAGGGGTAGAAGAATGTATGGGACAGAATCTCAGGCATAGGAAAATTTTAAATCTACTTGAAGGGATAAAATATATACACTAGTAACTACACTTTCACATGGTATATAAAAGAGGAATTACACATCATGGGAAAACATAGAAGGAAGAGTTTGGAGCCTAAGTGATGGCTTTATGGAAGAGGTAACATCTAATCTGAGTCTTAAAGACTGGGGAGCACATTGACAGACAGATATTTTGGATGGTCATTCCAAATGGAAGGAGGGAGCAGTAACTGGAAAAACATGGGCAGTATTCCAAGAACAGGGAACTGTCAGTTTGGCCTAGAGCCTGAGAGAGACATAGTAGCCTTTTGGAGGCAGGTGGGCAAGGTGGGTTTGATCTACTTTGACCTCATTTGAGGCAAGAAGAAGCCATAGTTAGAATAAGCACAAAAATGGAGCACTTTTAAATAGGTTTTTGACATGTAATCTGCAGTGGTTATCTTAGACATGTTTTGTGCATGCAGGTGGTATATGAGCCAGGAAACTATTACAAAGCTCTGTGAAGTTTAACCACTTGGGGTACAAAATCGGCTGTAGAAATAAAAGTAAGGGGAGAGGGCAAGATGTTGTAGGAGGCATTAGAGAGGATATGGAGCTGTGGAAGGAGGACTAGATTGGGAGCCAAGGCAGGTTCTAATCTGATTTTGCTAGCCTCTTCTTTGTACAATCTTGGAAAGTCATTTGCCATTTCAAATGTGCAGTTTCCTCAACTTTAACATTTGGAGATTAGACAGGACAATTTCAGTGGCAACTTTTAGCACTAAAGTTCCAATATTCCACATTGAACTGATAGTTTGGGAGAGTCATTCCAAGAGAAGTAGTGGTGAAAGCCTAAATCACCCAGGAGGAGAAGTCAAAGAGAAGATATGAGCTATCATAAAGATTCTTATCTCTCTTTTCTGCGTGTGGCAAACAGGCTATATCTCATCACCATTGTGTTGACAAAGGGAATTGACAGATAAAAACATAAGAACACAAAGAGAACAGTCACGTGCATCAGGGAGTCCCACATGTGCCCCTAACACTCAGGCTACACTTTTTCTCCCACAGGAAGTTAATGAAGCTGAGTTCAACCTGACCAAATTTACTTCTGCCTCCCCAGAGAATCTGTCTGTCTCCTACGATGCTCTGCACAGTTGTGAGGCAACCTGGACTGGCCATAGGTTTGGCAGGATGGCAGCACCAGGGAGGGCAGCAGCTGAGATCGTGAGGGCATGTGTCTGTTTTTATGGTCCCCTCTTCTTGACCTGAATGATGGCACCACCATCACTCTGGCAGGCCTGGCAGCAGGTGCAGGACCATTGTTTGTGTTTCCCAGCTCTGCAACAATGAAAGCAGGGCCAGGGAAGTGGCAGCTGCTCCGTTGAGCAAGGCTGTGGTTTGTTTCTAGATAGCTTTGCAGCTGACCTCAGACACAAATCATTATTGTTTATGAAGATGCATTCTCCTGTCGTTTAGCATTCCACTGCTGAACTAAAAGATTAAAGGACTGAATGAATGCAGTACTTGGTTTGGTGCTGTTTTACTTATACTCTAAAACTTCAAGAAAGCACAATACAAAGCTGCCTAATTTGTGCAATGAACGGCAGCTTTTAAGCTCTGCTATTAATGAACTAGACTTAACCAGGTACTAAAGAAGATCCAAATGGCCCTCATATTCATTTCATCCCAATGACAGTAACACCTTACCTTATAATAGATTTTTTCACTGTTATTATAGTATTAATATAGGTCCTATTACTTTTTTCATTTGAGAACTCATATCTATTCCAGTTTATGAAAAAATGTCATTCTTACCAGATCTCAATAGAAAGTGAATTTATTTCTGCTATTCTTTTTTTTTTTTTTGAGATGGTGTCTCCTTCTGTCTCCCAGACTGGAGTCCAGTGACGTGATCTTGGCTCACTACCACCTCTGCCTCCTGGGTACAAGCGATTGTCCTGCCTCAGCCTCCCTGAGTAGTTGGGACTACAGGTGCACGCCACCACACCCAACAATTTTTTTTGGTTTTATTTTTAGTAGAGATGAGGTTTCACCATGTTGGCTAGGCTGGTCTTGAATTCTTAACCTCAGGTGATCGGCCCACCTTGGCCTCCCAAAATGCTGGGATTACAGGCGTGAGCCACCGTGCCCGGCCTTTCTGCTATTCTTAACATACCTTTTAGAACGTTAGTCTTAAGAGGCTGTGGAATTTACAATTTGGGTTGAAAAGGATGTACTGTATATTAAATTCCATATGAACAGAGAATCATTTTCTATTTTGTTTACTAATGCCTAGAATTGGATTTGGTGCACAGTAGATGCCCCATAATTATTTGTCAGATTAATAAAAAAGAAGGCTCATGATAGTAGCCAGGCCTTTATTGCAATAATTGCAGGTCAGAAGCCTTTAGAAATCTGTGAACATCTCTTGACCAGATATTCTAATTAGGACCTATTGTCTCTCACAGAAGCAAAGTTCACTATTAGCAACTATAGTTGTGGTCCAATAAAAGTGTGTTTCAAAGGAAAACCCCCAGTAGATCTTAGGACTATTTGATGACGATAATAATGATGTAGAAAAACTAAGGGAAGCCCAGAGAGTTTATAACATTTCCATCTGGAAAAACTTTGCTGGTGGCCTCATGGACACAAGATGAGAATGGGGCCTGGCATACTTGTGTATACTTTGTGTTCAATGATAGCAATATTTATGTATATTCATATATAAAATAACACCCAAGGAGTTATAATGTCAATATGTCCTAATGTTGGTTAGCCACTTACACTCTAAACTGAGTTATATAAGAGATTCAAGCTATAGGTATGGTGATCTATTCTGCCAAAAATATGGTTTTTATTGTATTGTTTTGATGTTTCCTTAATTTAATATTAGTCTATTGATTTGTTTTATTTCTTCCCAGCACCCAGAAGTTCATATTCAGAAGGAATATTTTTATTAGTGCATCTTTAACAACTGATTGAAAACAATTTTTCCAACTTCACTTTTGGGTAGATTAATGTAGGATATATATATCTATTTAAAGAACAGCTTAAACTTAACATTAAGTGGCATTTACACAACACTGAAAATATTGCAGTGGATAAAATGCCTTCAACACAATAGTTTTTAGTGGTGTATAGAGCCACCCAAAATCTTTAGTAGAAGTACGCAGATCTCCATAAAAGAGATAACTGATATGGGATAAATTAGCATACCAGTCTATGCATAGATATTTCAGGGAGGATAGAGAGGATCATAGTCTTAGTGGCCAAAATATGTGTTCTTTATTTACTGTTGTGGAGAATCAAAGCACAAGGCATTTCAGACTGCAATATTACACAGATCGCAAGGCAACCCAAGAAGGAAACTTGTTGAAAGCGAATATAATTGATGATCACTAAGAATCAAGTGTGACTATTGGAAAAGTATATGGAGAACAAACAGGGTCCCATCAGTGCAACCACTCCAGGATGAGGAGGGATAAATATGGAAATGAATGAGGCCAAAGCACTGGGTGGAGTGTTCATTCATCTGAAAGCTAGATCTCAGAGAAAATGCAACATGAAAGCAAACAGATGGGGTAATAGATGGACAAAAATAATGCTAAAGGACTTTCTGCTTTCTTCTGTTTAGCTGAGCAGCACCTGATAAATTGGTGCATTATTTCATCTGTATAAAACTATGTAAATCCTTGGAAGTGGGGGCATGAGGATTATCTACTAAATATGAAAACTTCCAAAGTAAGGAGTACTTATTTTGCAACAGGCAATAAAAATCAAGCCTAATATTTCTTAGGCAAGTTCTAGGTTATCAAATTGCCCTTTTAAATGTTTTCTTATTTTTCTCTGTGTATGAAACTGCTAAGGGTTGACTTAAATGGTACATTTGATATTTTACTTCTGCCTTACTGCTTGAAAAAAATGGGAGAACTCTTAAATTTCAAAATAATGTACTTCCGTCTAATTAATTACTAATTATATCAGAAAACATTGGAGATCCAGATACATTAAAGAATTAAATGTAAAAATGAACACATACATACATAAATGAACATATAGCTGAATACTTTTGTGACCTTGGAATATAAAATTACTTCCTGTACTTGGTTGAATAATTTGATATTATTTCTAAAAATTCATGTGTGCATGTACCTGTGAATGCAACGTCATTTGGTCTCTGCAGATTACATCTGCAGAAATCAAGATGAGGTTATACTGGATTGAGATGGGTCCTAAATCCAATATGACTGGTATCCTTATAAGAAGAGGGAAATTTGGACATAGAGTCACAAATATACAGAGGAAAAGACTGCATAAAAGTGGAGGCAGAAACTGGAGTGATGCATTTACAAGCCAAGGTATGTCACCAAAACTAGAAGCATAGAAGAGTTCCTTTCTCACAGCCCCCAGAAGGAACAAACCCTACCAAGATCTTGATTTTGGACTTCTAGCTTTAAGAAATAAATTTATGTTATTTTAAGCCACCTAGTTTGTGGTAATTTGTTACATCAGCCACAGGAAAATAATGCACTTCCTAAATATAAAAAGAAAAAAAAGAAAAGAAACCATACATACAGGTTGGTTATTTAATAACAAACTTAAATGTCTGTATATAAAAATATAAATAACCAAAATTAAATGACAAGGAACTGAGGAAAATATTTGAAACATTTATGCCAGACACAGAGTTAATATCATTATTATATAAAGAGTATATAAATAATAATCAAACGCTCATTAGAAAGTTGTGCTAAAGATATGAATAGACAACTTATGAAAGAAGAAATGAAAATGTTTAATAAATATATAAAAATGCATTCCATATTCCTAATAACTAAAAACAAAATAAAATAAACTGCTTTTACTTACCAAAATTGGCAAATAATAGCAAAAATGTGCATGACATTGCTTTAAGTACATTATATTCTACTAACTTATTTAACACTTATAACAATCCTGTGAGGAAATAGAGTTATTATCTTTTTTGCATGAAGGAGGAACCTGAGGTCATATATTAATATAAATAATGTAAGATAATGCTTTCTTCATGTTTTAAATGAAGAAATGAAGCCATAAAATAACAAAGGTGTATTGAAATGGCCATTCATATACACTACAGATTGGAGGGTAATTGGGAAAAATGTCTCAATAATTTTAATCATAATTACATCTTTTGACACAAGAATTCACTTTTAGGAATTTGTCCTATAAAAATAAAACTGGAAGGAAACAAAGTGTTAACAGATGTTATCTCTGTGTAATTAAGATACATTTTACTTTATTTTATTTTAATTTTTTTTGAGACAGAGTCTCATTCTGTCACCCAGACTGGAGTGCAGTGGCATGATCTCAGCTCACTGCAACCTCCTCCCCACAAGGTTCAAGTGATCCTTCTGCCTCAGCCTCTTGAGTAGCTGAGATTACAGGCACCTGCCATCGTGCCTGGCTAATTTTTTTGTATTTTTAGTAGAGACGAAGTTTCAACATCTTGACCAGGTTGATCTTGAACTCCTAACCTCATGATCCACCTGCCTTGGCCTCCCAAAGTGCTGGGATTACAGGCGTGAGCCACCGTGCTTGGCCTAAGACACATTTTATAGCTTCTAATATACTATATAAGAGTTTTTCCAATTTTTAAGTTGTGTTTCCTAAGTTTTAAAATTTTTAGCGTGTAGTCTGTGAATAGTACCACCTAGAGTTTGGCAGTGCACAACTTGATGGCCCTGATACTTTTTAAAAAGCAGATGGGAATTTCTGTATATAATTGACACTTCTGTTACTGAGAAATCAGACCTGGAGGGTGGGAAGATTGGTGGTGTTGGGCAGGGGGCAGCGGGGTGGTGGAAAACAGTGGTAGTCTTTACAATATAAGCCTTTGTCTTTCCTTTAAAGGAGTCATAGCCATGTATAAATTGTTTGATATTATTTCTATTTATCCTAGGTAAGTGTCTGATAAACATTTTATCTCACCAGTTTTTAGGTGGAAAAAATGAGGTCTGCATTTTTTGCCTTACTTAGAATTCAAAAACTCAGCCTGGAGTCCAAATATGGCCTGCTTCCAGCAAGAGTGTATGCACGGATGGCATACATCATCATATCTGTTTCCAACTTACTTCCTTATTTTCTTTTTGATTTTTCCCCTAATTTATTTAAATGTATTTTGTGTTACCAAAGTGTATGCATCTTTGTAGACCTCCTTAAGTCTTTTCTATGAAATAAGGCAGAGTATAAGTTAAAAGTTAGTTTTTAAAGAACTTCAATCCAATGCTTATTAGTAAAACTGTGGTGGTGGGGAGAGAAATCATTTTTTTAACACATCTACATTTTTAAAACTGGGAATCAAATAAAATATAAACTAGTAAATGAGATATAATGAAAACTAGTATAAGTGATTTCAAGATCAATGTGAAGTTAACATTTTTAGTAAAGTGATCATCAAGTACCACTGAAAGGTGAATTGTGTCATATTTCGAGTGCCACTCTGTTGTAAGCCCTTTTAAAATCTGGGTCCCTCATGTTGTTCCTTTCTTTTAACAGCTACACTTTGGAGACAGGTGATGGTGCGTTCAATCTTCATGGCTAAAATTTTTGATTTATTATTGATTTGGGAATATTTCATGTATGAAGTCAAAAAGGAACAAATGAAACAATGACATTTGGAAAGCAGTAAAATCTGGGGGTAAGAGTTCAGAAGAAATAAAATATTCCCTAATAGCTACTAAAAATAAATAAAAATTAAAATGCACAATTGCACTTAGAAAAGTTCAAAAAGTAGAGTTTCACATGTTTAAGAGGAAATAAATCATTTTATTCACTATGGCCTCCATCAGGGGGCCCAGGGTATCATGTATAATTTTCTGCTTACCAAAAAGAAACATTAATACCTTGGCTAAATTCCAAAGGGATCCAAAAGAGAGAAACCAAGATGATAAAAGGATAAGAGAAATGCATCTGTTAAGAAATATTAGAAAAAAATAATGTGTGCAATGAAGAGCAAAAGAGGAGAGGGGATTGAGCATTTTCTTAAATACTTAAGAAAAGGTACTACAAATGAAAAGCTGGAGACTCCGACAGGAATTAGGGACAGTAAGCAACCTGCCTAGGGCCCAAGATACTTTTAGGGGCACACAAAAAAGTGCTAAGTTCTTTTAAAAATCGGAAGGAGAAATGAACATTATATAATAATGAATATATATAAATGGATCAAGCCTGAATTATATTTATCTTTATACCAACCATATTTGCAAAACATAATTTTTAATATTTTTTTTGGAGGCAGAGGCCTACAAGACTAAATGTGCCTAGTGCTTATGAAAAATGTGCCCCTAGAGCTAAGCCTGCACATTTTAGAGAAATATTAAACCAAAGTAATCTCCACAGAAGTTTGCTCAGTGCTGCGCACAGATGATTTCGGGGGCTGATGGGGAGATACCCTGGGTTGAGACTAAAAGGAAGAAGAGGCTCACCCAAAAAAAACCCAGTAAGACCCTGACCACTCTGCATCTGTGAAAATCCAATGGCACTGTCTTGATGTCTTTCCATGTGTAAAACTCTCACATAATTGATGCTCACAGTAATGCCTTGAGGCAGGATTTGTTATTTCCTTTTTACAGATGTGAAAGTTGGAACTTAGAAAGATTACATAACTCACCAATGGTTACAGGTTAGAAATGGAGCTATAGTTGGACCTGGATCTGTTACTATGAGCAGCCAGTCCTTTCTCTTGTCAAGTTAACATGAATCACAACACACAACTAGAAAATCAAATAGGCATCATTTTCACTCACTCCACACCACACTTACCCAATTCCTCATCACCTCACCAAGACCCTTCTTAGATTTGTAAACCAATGCTCATTTAGTTTTGTAAGTTTCTTCTTAAACATACAGTGACATCTTTAATAACTATGTTTGCAAATCCAAATTTTCTTTGATATTGTAAGAAAAGAGCAATTTATCTTTGAATAGAAGCTCTTTAATTGGCTGTAACTGTTCTTTTAAATAATTTAGATCCCCTTAATATAAACTTATGAGATATAAAACATTCTAAGGCTTTTTAATCTAAAAACTGGATTTACTCTTAGGTAATGTAGTGAAGAAGTGATGATGAGTAATTAAATATCATTCTCAAACAAAAATACCGATTTAGAATCAGGTCTTCTAGATTGACCAAAAATGTATGTGGCAATGTATACTTTGATATTATAATAGATTGGAGTTTCTTTTAGGAGAGAATTCTCCAGAGAGTTGATGGATATATTTGTGGATTATCTTATCGCTTGGCATTTCTTACTGTGTAGCTAAAGGATATTGGAATTGCTCAATCAGAAAAGTGATTGTAATATTAAAAGAAATGGAGGATTTTTTATTCTACAAAATTTCTCCTAGGGAGAACATCATATATTTTTAGAAAAAGAGACAATTTGGAAAAACTCCTTAGTATGGAAGGTGAGATCCCTATGGATTAATTAATCAGCCTCAAAGCACGTGGGTCTTGTCCCTAGAAAGCCTTATGGCTGGGAGCCCTATACGCAGGGTTTGAGTGGACCATGTTGGCATGGAAGATGGGCAGAGTTGAGTGGCTCTGCACAAAAGATGGGGGAGGGATTTGAAGTTTCCAGGAGAAGATCCAAAGGGAGAGAAGAATTAAAAAACTAGTCAGAGTGATCAGAAAGAGAGAAGAGTTGGGGGTGTCTGAGAAGGGAGCTTGGGAGATATTATATATTACATATATATGTATATATATATATAATTTTTAAGTTGTTTTTTGTGAAGTTCGCAAAGCAAACCTCCTTTCTCTCTCAAGGTCTTCAGTAAAGTCTATCTTAATAATGCTTTTGAGAGGGAAGCTTCTTTTCAAGGAACTGCAAAAGGTGCTGAGTTATAAGTCAGGGTTGGTCCAAGGAAAACCCAGAGGCTGTGGACCTGGAGGCGGGAGCTAGAGGACCAGGGGCAGAAATATCTTGGTCCTGTTTAGATTTTACTCCAAAAGGCAACACCATATGTTGGGAAAAGCAAAGGTGTCCACATCCCTGCCCAACATTGAATATAGAAGGAAATTAGTGTTTCTGACAGGGAAATTATTTAAAATGTCAGGGAACATTTTCCTGTAAAATTCTAAGAGTGTAAAACTAAAATATACTAAAGAGATTCATTTTCCCTAGTGATTTTTTAATCAATATTATAATCATATAAAGCCTGTTGGTATAACTTCATTTTGATATACATAAGGATTATAACTATAATAAGTTTAATGTTATGATTCAAGTCAATGTTATAGATAAATCCTGGTTTTTGCCCAGTGATTTTTATTGTCATTACCATAATAATGAAGATGAGCCATATTATTTTAGTATCAATCTTTTGGGAGGACAACTACTCTCAACAAAACACTGATATGACTAGGACAGGTGATATGATAATTCCACTCTAGGTGACTTAGGTACAAATCCTTGGTGTGGTGCACAAATGTTTTCCACACTTGCTTCTATGATTTAGCAGTGTACTCTCCATATCAACTATTTCATAAGATTTAAGTTGTTTATTTAGTCCTTTATGTTTTCCTTAGGAACTCAGCAGGTTACTCTGAATAGGTCTATGCTGGCAAAGTAAACAATTAATAGAGACATAACCTCGGTAATCCATGTGTCTAAAACTGCTTCTTTTTCTTCATATAGCTGGTCTTTATGAGAATTACCGTAGGTCTCCACTTTATTTTACAAAATAGCCAAGAAGATAGCTGAGTTTTAGCCTGTAATCCCTGGAGCTCTATTTGCTTTCCTGAAATGACCGGAAACCACTGGGTTACATCTAATTAATGTTGCTGGCAGAATGCACTAAACAGAAGTTGTCAAAACCAGGTGATTAGAGATTTAGACTTAAGGTTTAATGACATGTGCGACTTCCCAAGAGTTACTGCAAATGGAATATAACTCTTTCAGGTCTATGAGGTCCAAGGTTATTTTTTTAAAGCCTCATTAGTAAATTTTTAAAAAAATCATAGAATATGGTGCCAGCAAGTATTTTCAAATGGAATTTCTTTTAATCTTGTCAAGTAGTAAATATTTGGTGTTTCATAAATTTGAGGTCTTTTTTTCTTTTTTCGAAAGAAAGAAAAAGAGAGGAAAGAAAGTGAGAGTGAAAGAAAGAAAAAAAAGAATGTAAGAGAGAAAGAAAGAGGAAGAGAAAGAGGGAGAGAGAACGGGATTCTTGTTCTATTGCCCCAGGCTAGAATGCAGTCTAAAA
>CAUYLG010005789.1:0-58963 GCA_963573385.1 Cacajao melanocephalus | reverse complement strand
GATTATGTGTCTAGGAGTTGCTCTACTTGAGGAATATCTTTGTGGTGTTCTCTGGATTACCTGGAGTTGAGTATTGTCCTGGCTTACTAGGTTAGGAAAATTTTCCTGAATAATATCTTGAAGAATATTTTCCAACTTGGATTCATTCTCTTCATGACATTCAGGTACAGCTATCAGTTGTAAATTAGGTCTTTTCACATAGTCCCATATTTCTTGGAGACTTTGCTTATTCCTTTTTACTCTTTCTTCTCGAATCTTGTCTTCTTGTTTCATTTCATTAAGTTGGTCTTCGACCTCTAATATCCTTTCTTCTGCTTGATCAATTCGATTGTTAAAACCTGTGCATACTTCATGAAGTTCTCGTATTATGTTCTTCAGTTGCATTAATTCACTTATATTCCTCTCTAAATTGTCTATTCTCGTGAGCATTTCGTCAAACCTTTTTTCAAGGTTCTTAGTTTCTTTACATTGGGCTAGAACATGTTATTTTAGCTCAGAAAAGTTTCTTATTATCCACCTTCTGAAGCCTGATTCTGTTAATGGATCGCACTCGTTCTCCATCAGGCCTTGTTCCCTTGTTGATGAGGAACTATGATCCCCTGTAGAAAGAGAGGCATTCTGATTTTGAGTATTCTCAGCCTTTTTACTCTGGTTTCTTCCCATCATTGTAAGTTTATCCACCTGTCGTCTGTAATTGCCAACTTTCAAATTAGGTGTCTCAGTGGACGTCCAACTTGTTGATTCCCAGCGCCCAAGTCTGAGCAACCCACTGCACCGACTAAAACAGCGGCATTAAGATTTGTGGTGCTTTTCTGCCCGGGAATCTCCAGTCTGGCTTCCCTCTTGAATCCCTTTTTCAATCAGGTAAATAGGTGAATCTGCCTTCCCGGAGCTCCAGACGTCGACCAAAAGGGGACTCAGTCCCGTTTCCTCTGCACCGAGAACTGCTGCACCGGGGCGCGGGCAAAACCGCCACGCCGGCCACAAGAGTCGCACTGGCGACCCGTGGGGCTCCTCCGCTGGGAATCTCCTGGTCCGTGGGCAACAAAAATTCATCTGTAAGTGTTGCGTCCTCTGGTTCTGTGTGCTTTCTCTGGGAGCTACAATCCTGAGCTGCTAGTAGCCATCTTGGATCTCTCTCTTTTTTAGGTTTTCTGAGGATTTGAAGGTGGAGTATTTTTTACTTCCAGTCCTAAGCTGATTACTAGAGTGTATTAATTTTTAAAAATTGTTTGAATGTATTCAAATATTTAGTCTCCCTTTCGTCCTTCCATCCTTTTGGTTTCTTTTTGCTTCATTTGTTCAGAATGTTCTGGTAATTTAACAATTTCAACCATTTTCCTAAAATCCCTTCTTGACTTTCAGCTGGGTAGAAAATATTTAAGCCATGCATTGTTTTACTGTGATGTAGTAAAGTTGATTAGAATGAATACCCCCATTCAAGCCAGACCTGTAATCCCAGCACTTCGGGAGGCCAAGGCGGGTGGATCACGAGGTCAGGAGTTTGAAACTAGCCTGGCCAACAAGGCAAAACCCCATCTCTTACTAAAAATACAAAAATTAGCTGGGCATGGTGGTTCACACCTGTAGTTCCAGCTACTCAGGAGGCTGAGGCAGGAGAATCGCTTGAAACCTGGAAGCAGAGGTTATGGTGAGCTGAGGTCGCACCACTGCACCAGCCTGGACAGAGCAAAACTCCGTCTCAAAAATAATAATAATAAGATATCCCCTCATTCAATAGCAAATTTTACCTGGCTCATAAATAATGGCATTCCATCATTTAAATCTAAAAAACACAGACTGGCTTATTAGAGTTTCCTTAAGTCTAACAATGCAGCAGTAAATGCATGCATTTGTAGTTTTAAACACCCAATTGTCTACCGTTGGCTTTTCTGAAATCTTGGTAAGCTGACATCTTCTTTAAGCAGATGCTCACAGTTTAAAAAGAAAAACATTTTAGTAGGATTAAAATGAACCTTGGTAATTAAGTGTAAGTCACTGAGGAAACATGCCCGGCAAGCTCGGTTGCATTGGTGATGCTTTTCAGAATATTTCCATAGACATTATAGTCAGAGTACTATGCTTTTGTCTAAGAAGTATGCCTCTTTTTCCATTTTTCTTGGCTTGAAATTCTCCTATTCCTACAAGGAATGCAGGCTATCTAGAAGCTTCTGGAACTGGGAAAAGAACAAGGAACAGATTCTTCTCTAGAGCCTCTAGAAGGAATGACACCTTTGATTTTAGCCCAGAGAGACTGATTTTAAACTGTTGAAGTCCAGAGCTGTGAGATAATAAATTTGTACTGTTTCATCATTATGTTTGTGATCATTTGTTACAGCAGCATCAGGAAGGTAATACAGGCTTCATCAGTGTGGTTTTGCTAAAAGGAGGCAAGTTGAGGTACTATTTATAGACTTGATATACATTTATAGACATTTGGTTGATCCATGCATTTTTTATAATTATGGTTTTTAAATGAGCTTTAAAATTTTTGGTAATTATTACAAATGACAGAGAAACAAATAAAGGCTTGAAAGCTACTGTATACTCCAAACCCTCTATCCTCATTCCTCCATTTCCAATCTTCCCAGTTTCTTCTTTGGACTATTTCCAACCAATTTGTGATTCCACTTCACAAACCCTCTAGGAATAAGAGCTCAGAACCAAAGCAATGAATACATAAGTTGACACCAACATAGGAAATATTTTCATAGAGTAGGTCATATGTAACACTATGATATACTCTGCATGCTTTGAAACTGACACATTGAGTAGGCTGCAAATCAGTTTATTAGCTATGACCTAAGCTGATTTA
The DNA here is from genome assembly GCA_963573385.1 of Cacajao melanocephalus. Classification (NCBI taxonomy): domain Eukaryota; kingdom Metazoa; phylum Chordata; class Mammalia; order Primates; family Pitheciidae; genus Cacajao; species Cacajao melanocephalus. The sequence goes on along the minus strand of CAUYLG010005789.1, from coordinate 56,148 downwards.
ACATGAGAACATACCATAACTTGTTTTAAGGAGTGGTAATATATAAAATAAGTTGGCTGGGTTAGTTATAAAACAGGTGTGATGTTGTTTTCACTGACATCTGTGTCATACCTTATCTTTGGTAAATTGTTTTTATTCCACTGGTATCCTCACTGGTGTTTCAATTATTTTAAGAATCACTGAGCAGCCCTCCTTCTTACAAAGGAAGGGCAGTTTAAAGGACAAGATTTGACAGCTGAGAGCTACTGTAACAGCAGTCCCCAAACTTTCTGGCACCAGGACTGGTTTCCTGGAAGATAATTTTTCCATGGACTGTGGAAAAGGGCAGTGGTTTTGGGATGATTCATGTGCATTTTTACATTTATTGTGTACTCTATTTCTATTATGATTACATTATAACATAAAATAAAATATACAAATCACCATAATGTAGGATCAGTGGGAGACCTGAGCTTGTTTTCCTGCAACTAGATGGTCCCATCTGGGGTTGATGGGAGACAATGACAGATCATCAGGCATTAGATTCTCCTAAGAAGTGTGCAGATCTCTCGTATGTGCAGTTCACAATTGGGTTCGTGCTCTTAGGAGAATCTAATGCCAGCACTGATCTGACAGGAAGCAGAGCTTAGGCAGTAATGTGAGCCATGGAGAATGGCTGCAGCTGTAAACACAGATGAAGCTTCACTTGCTCACCCACTGCTCACCTCCTGCTGTGCAGCCTGGTTCCTAACAGGCCACGGATTAGTACTGGTCCCTGGTCTGGAGGTTGGGGACTCCTGCTGTAACACACTAACATTTACAGATAACTCTGCTGGATCTTGATCTCTCTGGACAGCTGCTTTCATTGTGTTTAGGATTTTCTAGGCCAGGTGTTTTATTTTCTTTTTTAAACTGATGTTTCATTCTTTCTTGTAGTCTCTTGTTTTATAACTATATCCAAGCCCAGAGGTAGAGGAGAAGCAAGGGGCAAGGATGCTCAGACAGTTTGGATTGAGGTCAATCCAAGTAAGGAGTAGGCTATGAGTCATGACTGGCAGAAATCAGTGTTTGCCTTAGACCGGAAGTCTTTGAAACTAGGGAATATGCCTTGATGTGGACAAAAGCCTTGTAGGAAATTAGACTCATAGTGTTTTAAAAGAAATCAGGTAATATATGCTCAAATGCCAAATTATTTCAAAGTTAAATAGATTAAAGCAATTCACACTATGACAAAAGGCTAAAATTAATTACATTAAAATTAAAAATGAACTAAAATTAAAATTGGCATCTGAATGGAAAGAAAAAGTTTTTATGGACTTAAAGGAGCCTAGACTAGAAGTAAACTGTTGAGTGTGCCACCAGTGACTGATAATACCTGTGACAGGAAGATGGTAATACATGATTGCTGAAGCAAAACAACTGAAGCCCACCAGGTCATCTTTTCAGGAAATGTGTGCTCATCTTAGTATCAATAATGCATACCTGCTATGATTTTTGACTTTTCAAACTGATTCACCTAGTATTTATTGAATATCTACTATATCCAAGGCACTATAAGAATACAACATGTCTTAAATTCACTGATTTGGTGCCCCGAATAATCTGGCATTCATTGCTTAAAGCCCTTTAGTAAATACCAAGTCGTAAACTGTACACCTAAGCATGTTATTATTTAATAATTAATTTATAAGAGATTTAATGAGTGATTTAAAATGTAAAACTTACATTTAAATCTGCTGAAGTATGGACATAAAGATGGCAGCAATAGATACTGGGGACTACTACAGTGGGGAGGGAGGGAGCCAAGGGTTGAAAAACTATCTGTTGGGTACTGTGCTCAGTACCTGGGGGATGGGATCAATTGTATGCCGAAACTTAGCATCATGCAACATACCCATGTAAAAGGAACCTGCACATGTACTTCTGAATCTAAAATGATAGTTAAAATTATAAAAAAAATACATCTGCTGAAGTCCCCTTTTGTTTATCAGTTTAGATAAAAATATCAATTCCTAATTTAGCTTTTTTGGGGGGGCTAGGGGTGGCAGAGCCAGTAGGGGTGACAGAATCTTCCTCTGTCGCCTAGACTGGAGTGCAGTGGCACGATCTCCACTCACTGCAACCTCTGATTCCCAGGTTCAAACGATTCTCCTGCCTCAGCCTCCTGAATAGCTGGGACTATAGGCACACATCACCACATCCCACTAATTTTTGTATGTTTAGTATAGACAGGGTTTCGCCATGTTGACTAGTCTTGTCTCAAACTGGTGGCCTCAAGTGATCTGCCCGTCTTGGCCTCCCAAAGAGCTGGGATTGCAGGAGTGAAGCACCACACCTGGCCTAATTTAGCTTCTTTTTTGGCTATAGAATACCTTGCTTTAAGAAACCTGTAGGACACAGGGCGAGGTGGCTCATGCCTGTAATCCCAGTACATTGAGGGCTTAGTGGGGTGGGTCACTTGAGCCCAGGAACTCGAGACCAGCCTGGGCAACATAGTAAAACCCTGTGTCTAAAAAAAACAAAAACACAAATCAGTCAGATGTGGTAGTGCAGGCCTGTAGTTTGAGCTATTTGGGAGGCTGTGGTAGGAGGATCTCTTGAACCCAGGAGGTCAAGGATGCAGTGAACTGATAGTGCACCACTGCATTCTAGCCTGGTCAACAGAGCTAGAGTTTGCCAAAAAAAAAAAAAAAAAGAAGGAAAGAGTGCAAGAATTAAAAAGTGATGCCTATAAAACTGATAACAATTGTTTTAATAAAAGTGATATATTTTAAACACCACTTTAAGTATAGTACAGCAATTTTAAACCTTCAAATTGTGGCGGTCCCTAAAAAATAGTTGGTCTCTGCCTACTTTCTGTCTTCATCAGCTGATAACCTTACAAATCCATGTAAACTCTTCGGGACCCCAATTCTCAGCATGGTTGCTTGGTCCAGTGCAGGCTGTGGCTTTATTGAAGAGAATGCTGCCTGTGAAGCATTCTTTAAACTCATTAGAAATAAAATGGGAATAAAAACTAGCAGGGCTATACATTAGAAAGGAATGTGTTTTACTGTTATCTGTAGGTATGGGATAGATGTTTATAGGTTCAAGGGGTAAGCAGGCATTGCAGGTACTGTATTTGCCTCTCTAGAAGGGATTCCAGAACTGGAGCCTGAGGTGCTCCTGCTCTGAGGTTCTGAGCATATCCGTGCTGTATTTCTCTTTTCCTCTTCTCTACCCTACTCTGGGAAGAGAAGATACCAAGAGCTATATATCCATGCATAGCAAAATAGCCACAAGGCAGTCAGTGCCAATCCGTCTAAACAATGCATCTGGTTCTCAAGTCCCCAATCTTATTTTTTATTTTTTTTTGAGACAGAGTTTTGCTCTCTTTGCCCAGGCTGCAGTGCCATGGAGCAATCTCAGCTCACGGCAACCTCCACCTCCTGGGTTCAAACAATTCTTCTGGCTCAGCCTCCCAAGTAGCTGGGACTGCAGGTGTATGCCACCAAGCCCAGCTAATTTTTGTATATTTAGTAGAGACGGGGTTTTGCCATGTTGGCCAGGATGGTCTTGATCTCTTGACCTCATGATCCACCCGCCTCAGCCTCCCAAAGGGCTAGGATTACAGGCGTGAGCCACTGTGTCCGGCCCCCAGTCTTATTTTTATTTTGCATTTTAAAGAAAGTGGCATAATATATAAACGGTTTTAATTTTTTTAAGTAAGATTTTAGTTATTGGTAGAGTGCACTTTAGAGGGGCTAGATATATGTGTAAATGGAAGAAAATACACTGAAGAATAAAGATAAAATCACCAGGTGACATTACATATTTAAGTAAATTGAAAATGTAACTCATTTTACCAATATTGTTATTTGCACAGAACTTGTAAATCACTTACACATTACATATGATAAAGTATATATAACATTTAAGCAAATTATTAATTATAGAGAGAGACTTTTAAAAATTTTCGCCCACAGTAAAAGTAGCTCTTAGTTTTATTATTTTTTTTTTTCAAGATGGAGTCTAGCTCTTTTGCCCAGGCTGAGTACAGTGGTATGACCTCAGCTCACTGCAACCTCTGCCTCCTAGGTTCAAGCAATTCTCCTGCCTCAGCCTCCCAAGTAGCTGGGATTACAGGTGCCCGCTACAAAGCTTGGCTAATTTTTCTATTTGTAGTAGAGACGGGATTTCACCATGTTTACCAGGCTGGTCTCGACTTGTGACCTCAAGTGATCTGCCCTCCTTGGCCTCCCAAAGAGTGGGATTACAAGTGTGAGCCACCGCTCCCAGCCCAAAAGTAGCTCTTTTTTTTTTTTTTTTGAGACGGAGTTTTGCTCTTGTTACCCAGGCTGGAGTGCAATGGCGTGATCTCAGCTCACTGCAACCTCTGCCTCCTGGGTTCAAGCAGTTCTCCTGCTTCAGCCTCCCGCGTAGCTGGGATGACAGGCATGCACCACCATGCTCAGCTAATTTTTGTATTTTTGGTAGAGACAGGGTTTCACCATTTTGAGCAGGATGGTCTTGATCTCTTGACCTCGTGAGTAACTCTTATTTTAAGTAGGTAAGTGTTCATAAACAGGCAGGCCTGTGATTTATTCTGCGAAACCCAAAGCTTGGAATAATGAAGTCTTTAGGATGGCTCATGTGAGGCACTTCACTTACTGGTGAAGTAGGAGATAGCTACCTAATTCTCCCAGAAATTTTATATCATAATCCTTTTTATTCCTTATACAACAATAAAATAGAAGAAAATTTTGAGAAATAGTGAATACTTATTGAGAGAAATATTGAGAGACATAATATGAGAAAAATCCCTATGATCTGGATAAAAGGGACTAGCACAAAATAATATATGCTGCAAAACAAAGTTCCTAGTTAAAGACACTCTCCCTGCAATGCCATAGGCCCCACTATATCTTAGACTCCCTTTGCTAAACCCTTTAACATGGTAAGCTGGGTAATATTCCCCTTCGGAACATATTTCCAATTTTATAACAGAATTTGATGAGAAAATAAATTCACTTTGTGGCAAATGTGCTAGAATATTTTTATAAAGTGAGAGATAAAAACATTATTTCACTTACATGAAATAAACAAATTTTTGCTTCCTTTTAAAAATCTGAAGGGCAGATGGTGTGTGAACAGAACATGTATGTACTTGAGTAGCATGATTCTAGGTATTGATATATATAATAAAAGAGATAAAAGCTTGCCAAGTAATTACTAAGTACTCCTTCTTTGCATTACACAAACATCAAAATATGCACTACCACAACAGCATCACTGCACTGACTGTGCATTTACTAATTTAAAGTATATGTCTCGATTTCTCAGGAGCTCTTGATGAGTTCCTTGTTCCTTTATCTTTCCATTGTGCAGAACCACTATCAAATCTGCATTCTGTATTGTGGAGAGTCTGTGAGTGACCACTAGGCATGTCCTCCCCCTCCTGGCTTTATCAAGGGTATGCTGGACCACCTGGAAGAGAGAAAGACCTGTGATCACCAGTTTGTGTTAGATGTTAGTAATCTTGCCTAAGTCAAATCAATTAAGGCAATCTAGTAACATTCTTTGCTTTATTTGCTTGTCCCCAAAGGAACTGCCCTACTTGTAAAATATTCACCGTACTCAACAGAAGTCTAGAAGTCTAGAAGATTAACTACAGATAAGTAAGACATTTATGAGAATGAATAAAAATGAAATAGTTGTTTATATGTTAGTGGTTCTAAATGCAGTCAGTAAGTAGCATTTCTAAGTAGAACTATAGTAGTATTTCTACTGCAATTTCTTTGAGTAGTTCTAATATTACTCAAATTTCTAATATTATTTCTTTGAGTAGTTCTAAACTGAAAGTCAGGAAGTAGTATTTCTAAGTAGTATACCTAAGTAGAATTGTCTAATTTATTTACCTAATTTTCTCACATAGATTTTGTTTTGTTTTTGGTAGGTTTTAGCTGTAGAACTGTCCTGTTAACACAGCATCTCATTTCTATATAGCATCAATGTGGTTATGATGCTATATAGAAAGTGGGAGTGGAGAGTGAAAACCAATATTTGTGGAATGTATAAAATGTTCCCAAGATGGCTATCTCATTTAAATTGTTTCAGTAACCTCATAAAATGATAGTATTTTTATTTTTCTGATAATTGAACTGAGGTCAGACCAAGGTCATACTGCTAGTAACTGATGAATTGAGGATTACAGCCCAGATATGTCTGATCCCAAAAGTTAGTTGTTGTTTTTTTTCATAATACACTGTCACTTTGGGATGCAAGAATAATATCATCTACCAGTAGTGATCATGTGGAGCCCATGCCTGGGCCTTTAGGTCAGATACCCTCCATTAGAATTTAGAAAAGTTATTTAATTTTTTTTTTTTTTTTGAGATGGAGTCTTGTTCTGTCACCCAGGCTGGAGTGCAATGGCATGATCTTAGATCACTGCAACCTTCGCCTCCCAGGTTCCAGCAATTCTCCTGCCTCAGCCACCTGAGTAGCTGGAATTACAGGCATGTGCCACCACGCCTGGCTACTTTTTGTATTTTTAGTAGAGACGGAGTTTCTCCATGTTGGTCAGGCTGGTCTCCAACTCCTGACCTCATGATCCGCCTGCTTCGGCTTCCCAAAGTGCTAGGATTACAAGCGTGAGCCACCGTGCCCGGCCCTGAAAAGTTACTTAATCTTTCTAAGCCTTAGTGTGGTAATCTGTACAATGGACGTGCTAATACAAGAAGCTTGTGAGGATTGAGATAATAGCATGTAAAGCATACGCTATAAATATTAATAATTATTTAACCAATGTTCATTTACTAAATAAGTGCCTACATGTGCAAGAAACTCCTAGGGGACAAGGACATAGCAACATTAAACAGCCGAAGAAGCTTGCTGTGCAAGTGTATTCTCATGTGTCCGTTTGTTTCCTTGTTTCCTACTCAAACTAGGCTAAGTCTATAGAAAGTACTCGCAGGCTCTGACTTTACCCATGCAAATTACCTTATTAATTTGTTTGGCATCACTTGAATAATAGTAAAATTGAAAAGTTATTTTTCTTGGGCTCTTGCCTTGAATGAAAGAACATTTCAAAAATTGGTCCACTTTTGATAATGAGACCATTTTGAGTGAGAAAACCTTCTGGAACATGAGATTCCCTCTGTCTCTACTCTCTCCCACCTCCCTACCACCTACTGACATTTTTGTAAAGGCCAAAGCCTTAATTAGAACTAGTGACCTTAGAACTGCAATTCTTTCCAGACCTTTGTTTTTCCAAACTTGCCTTGGTTTCTTCCACATTACTGCATGCTCATATTTGGTATTATATTCTGAGATAAAAGAAAATGATGTTACCTTTTCACTCTCATTATCAATGGCTGAAGTGGCCTCATCCAACAACAAAATTTTGGGTTTTTGGAGAAGAGCCCTTGCAATAGCTAGTCTTTGTTTCTGGCCACCAGAAAGTTGTGTTCCTTTCAGTCCAACTTGTGTGTTGTATTTCTATTACAGGACATGCAATTAAGAAAGCAAGGCTTGGTTAGTTAAATTAGCATGGCAGCTGTGGGTGAGAACCATCTAAATATTTCAAATTTTGCTAGTCTTGAAAATTTGTGTCCCAACAAATGTTGAAATCTATTCTCAGGCTTTGTTGCAAATAAATGCTAAAGCAGCAGTAAACACTACCATCTCATTTACATATCCAATCCACAGACAGCAGACCTCTGCCATTATGCTTCGACAAAGAAAGTTTTCAAATTAAAGCATAAGAAAAAAATTATTGGCAAGAAACAAGTTCATAGTAAATACAAATCCTTTTCCATTAAGTTACATTATCTACTATTTTCAGGTTTAAATGATTCACAGTATTAAAAACAACAAGGAAATTATAAGGTTTCTTTACTTTGGCTCTTGCTAATAAGCCTCTATGGGCACATCCTTTCAGATGCTGGGATGGGATTCTCAGTGGTACATGCATCTTCCTGGAAATAAGTTAGGTTGGCATCTTGAAACAGTCTATTCACCTTTTCAGGCCACAGAATAGTAATGGTGACATTTAGCACTTCACAGTGTTTCCATAGTTCCCCTACTTACTAATAACCCAATTTCTCCAGTGTTTCCCTTCATGGAAGGGTAAAGACAATTTCACGCAAATTTTGAAGCTATCATGGTCTTCTGAATCACAATTGGTCAGTTCAGTTGGGGTAAGCAGGTTATTGCCTGCTTTTTAGATTGTCCCATTGATTTAGCTTCCTTTCAAGGCTTCACATTGCTTTCTTGTGGCCCTTGGCACTTTCCTAAGAAACATAAGCCACTGGTACCCAGATAAGCATCTGTAGATGGATCAGCTCCATTGCAAAAGCTGGTCTAAGTGTATAGGCGGAAAGGTTAGTCCTGTAGCAGCATTTCACATGCAGCATGTGATTCATAGCTGTTCATTTTGTGTTGGTAACCTAGAGAAGCTTGAGGGAATTGCCTTTCCACATCTGACTGCTTTCAGGAAGTGCTTGGGCAGAGTGGGTGTCGCGAACCTGTGGTATAACCTGTAACAAAATGTGTCCATATCATCTCAGAGCTTACTTTTCAATTTAACATGCACAGGTGCTGGTTTTATATCAAACAATGGATGTCTGAATTGCTAAAGCCCAGGAAACATGTCTTCTCTGAAGTGAATGGACTACAAAGAACACATAGACTTTCACTGTTTTCTCTGTGATTTATCTGACTAGTAGGCCTTGGGCCCCTTTCTTCTAAAATGCATTTTGTTAAATTTGGAACCGTAGATGAAACTATGTCATTCATTTCCAAACACTGCAAAGTTTGCATTTAAATGAGGGGATTCAATCTTAAACTAAAAATTGGGAAGGGAGGTGGGAATGATAATGAGCTTGTAGCTGTTTCTGCCAGCCTAGCTTAAATTGTACATGAATTCTTCTAGGGCAGCTGTAAAAGACACAAAAACTACTTTAGAAATCACTTCGCATTTTTTGGCCTTCTCTAGATTGTAGGAGAGTGTAAGTTTAAAGAACATATTGGATGAAAACTAAATTCAAATGTTTTGCCTGCTGTTAAGCAGAACAGATTACAAATACGGATATTCACATTGTCTCAATAGCCACCTAAAAACATTTGCATATATTTAAACTGAAGATTTTTTACATTTGTTTTTTAATGAAGAACCACAGAGTTCCTCTCCAACTGACAATCTGAATCAGTTTTCTGGCAATCACTGGGATGGTGAGTGCCCTGAAATTACCTCTTTTATGAGAAACTCAACAGGTAATGGCTCCTTAATATGAACCTGGAGCGAAAAGTCAGTTATGTCCTAGAGGGAACACCAAAGTCTAATCATAAAGCAACTGCATTCTGGAGAATCTCTGCAGGCCCTGGATTGGACTTTAAGGCTGGTCCAGTGGTCGAAGCTGGACTGAGAGCTGCCCCTGGGTGACACTGTGAGCATTGGGACAGAACCACACCTGGTGTGTCTCAGAGAATCCTTGTGATCAAGCGGGTGTTGCTTCCAGGCCTGTATTTCCAAATGCCTGTGGGATATTTTTATGAGATGTGCTGTAGCTGCATTACATTACACTCAGCATGTTCTTAGGTGACTCCTTGCTCTGCACCCTCCTGGTTTGAGCTGTCACACAGATCCACACTCCCTTACCAAAACTCTCAGAGTTATGTGTATTTAAGAATTCCGATTTTTTTCAACCTTAGAAGAAAAAATTCCATATATTATGTATATACTATATATTATCTATATCTAATGGATAATATATTACTTAACTCCCCCAAAGGGATCTGGGGAAGCAACTGGTAATCAAATATATGATTTTTTTGCAGATGTATTTGATTATTTATTCAAAGTAGTTAAGTATAAATAAAGGACTATATTATATCCTTACATCATTTAGCCACCAAATGAATTTTCATCAAACACACACAATTTGTGTGTGTAGTGTGTGTGTGTGTGTGTATGTGAATGTGTGTGAATGTGTGTGTGTGTAGGGGAAGACTTGGGACTGTCATCACGGAATAAAACATTCGTGTTTTATTCTGTGAGGCCGCTCAGGGTATTGTACATTCCCTTGCTCACTTTCCAGAGACAATCTTGAGCCAAGTCCTGTTAATTCTACTTTTAAAATATCTTTTAAATCAATTTTCTTGTTTTAGTTCATTTTATAATTGTTATTGTAGGCCTTCAAAAACCTCTTCCTGGAAATAGCTCCTAAGTGATTTCTCAAGCTCCCTGTGTCTTTGTGACAAAAAGGAAGGTAGAGAATGTAAATTTTGAGGGAGCAGGACATGGCAGATGGGTCAGTCCACAAAGTTTGTAATAAAGGTAAAAGAAATCCTCAGAAAGCAAAGTGTGACACAACTTCAACTTGCTAAATAATTCTTGGAGAGAATTAAAATGAATAATACCTTAATATGTCTTATATGAAGACTTTTTTCCTATGCCTATTTTACATATGTGTATATATTTTACGCTTACTGAGTGTTACCAAGAGAGCTGAACTTCTCTTTCAGATTTTTGCTCCACCGTTTTCACACTGCCACTGTGGCCATATATTTGGAGGGGATGCTGGGCTCCACTTACTTGCTCGAGAAAATTGTTATTTTTTTCTTTTTTGAGATGGAATCTCACTCTTGTTGTCCAGGCTGGAGTGCAATGGTGTGATCTTGGCTCACTGCAACCTCTGCCTCCTGGATTCAAGTGATTCTCCTGCCTCAGCCTCCCTAGTAGCTGGGATTACAGGCGTGTGCCATCATGCTTGGCTAATTTTTGTATTATCAGTAGAGATGGGGTTTCACTATGTTGGCCAAGCTGGTCTCTATCTCCTGACCTCAGGTGATCCGCCCTCCTTGGCCTTCCAAAGTGCTGGGATTACAGGTGTGAACCACCATGTTCAGTCTAGAAAATTAATTCTATCAAAAAAAGTGCAACAAATTACAAGGTTCATGTTCACTTTTCTTCCCTAAAAACCTAGGTGTGAGTTGTAACATGTTTCTGAGTGTCACTCCGAGTACACCAATGCCATGCTCCGCATTTGTGGTGGTCGCTTTGGACTGCCCTTCTGAAGGAAGGAGCAAGGGCACCTTTGTTCCCATCTCTGAAACCCTAGGACTACCATGGTTACGAACCCCTTCCCTCCCTTCAGTGTAGCACAAAGAATCCAGGTTCAAATGCTGAGTTTCTATACAACTTTAAGGAAGTTATTGAAATTCTTTATCTGTGAAATGGGGATAGTTACAGCATCCTTGCTGTACTGTGGTGGAAATTTAGCTTAGTTCTTGGTTCCCAGAGGTGCTGGGGAGTGCATGGCTGGTTTTGTCTCTTCCTATTTCCCAGCCAACTGAGCATAAGAGGGCAGCTTTATTCTACCCAAGGTACTAACCAAAGGCATTTAATAATATGTCGTTTTTCTAGGAATTATCTGATTTAAAATTTTTTAATTATTTTATTTTGATACCTGGTTTTCTTATGATTCTACATGTTTTTGGGGGAACAATGACATGAAGGTAAATTAAAGTTAAAATTTAAAACACTGAAAAGTAAGCTACTTTTAAAAAAATGTTAAAAAGAAATATCTTAGTTTTCAAAATCTGTTATGAAAAGTTAGTACAATGGATCTTTGCAGCATGTAGTTTTGGGTAAATGTGAGAACTGGTACAATAAATAGAAGATAATAAACAATTTTTTTTTTTGAGACAGAGTCTTGCTCTGTCATCTAGTCTGGAGTGCAGTGGCACAATTTCAGCTCATCGCAACCTCTGCCTCCTGAATTCAAGTGATTCTCATGCCTCAGTCTCCCAAGTAGCTGGTACTACAGATGATAAACAATTTAAGAATGCAAGTTAGGCCTGGTGTGGTGGCTTATGCCTGTAATTCCAGAACTTTGGGAGGCCGAGGTGGGTGGAATTGCTTGAGCCCAGGAGCTCGAGTCCAGCCTAAGCAACATGGTAAAACCCCACCTTTACAAAAAAACACAAAAATTAGCCAGGTGTGGTGGCATGTGCCTGTGATCCCAGCTATTCAGGAAGCTCAGGTGAACTTGGGAGTCGAGTCTGTCATGAACCAAGAACACACCACTGCACTCCAGCCTGGGTGACAGAGTGAGACCTTGTCTCAAAGAAAAAAAATAAAAGTTAAATGGTACAAATATCAATTGGGCAGCATTTCACAATACATAAAACAAACTATCAAGATTATGCAGATAGTAATGTGACCACAAATTAACAATGCAGTGAGTGTCATGGTTAAAAAGGAAATTGCCATTGAAAACTATTCACAGCATCACTATATTTATTAAAACAAAATGTGAATCCTTCCAATACATTTAGTACTGCAAACCCTTACCAGAGTAAAGGAGATTTTATTAATGGCCTATTTCTAGACGTAGGCACCATGTAGTATGGAGAAGAGCTGGTAAGGGAAGGAGTATAAAATAGAGTATGGTGACTACTGGCCTCCACCAAAGAACAGGGCTCTAGATTATTAGTGTTCGATATATTGGTTGCTAAACTTTATTATTTCTCTTTAAAGAGAGATAGAAACTTAGTTGATAAAAATCACAGGTAAAAATTTGCCTTTACATGAAAGTATCTCTATTTTAATTTAATTGTGTGTTTGTGTGTGTGTAGATATAAACACTCATAAGCACTTAAAGTTACAATTATTCCTGTCTGTGCACTGTTTTTGGATTTGTATCAATGTTTGCTCTTGAAACATTGTTCAAGAGCATTGATACAAAAGCACTGATACATGGAGTTTTCTGAGATTTTGTGCCAGTTGTCAAAGCCAATACAGACATCAAAGTGATAAAATGGCAGGCAAGGATCTTACACTCCAGTGGGGAGGGGAAATGCTAAACAAATAACTAAGTGCTCAGGGTAATTTTCAGGCTCTGATATGTGCGCTGAAGACAAAGTGATAGGGGATAGGAGTGATTGGGGACTTTTAAAAATAGGATGCTTAGGGGAGGCCTCCGCAAAGGTAATATTTGAAAGGGCTTGAAAGTTAAGGCACTACTATGGCAAAAGCCAAAAGAAGGGAGGTCTAGGCTGAAGAAATAGCAAATGCAAATGCCCTGAGGTGGGGAGCAAGTTGGCCTGTTCATGAGACAGGAGAGACCAGCTCAGCTGCAGCAAAGTGACCGTGTAGTGAGGATGTTGCTGGGGAAACAGTAGGGACAGATCACAGAGGCTTCGGCAGCCCCTCCGTATGGAGCATCTGGGCTTTATTCTAAGTACACAGGGAGCCATGAAGCAGTTGTAAGCAGGGGACAGATAGGATCTAATTTGTTTTTAAAAGATCCCTCTGATTGCTGTGAGGAAGGAAAATGACAAAGGAGCAAGATTGGAAGGCAGATGAAGAGGCTACTGTAGTGGTGGGGCAGGTTCTAGTGTGGACCAGCCACAGCACAGGTGGACAGAAGGCAAAGAACAAAATGTGAAAGTTAATCCGGTGAATATTAATACATTTTGGTTTTGGAAAAAATAGTCACATGAAAATCTCAAACTTGGCTTTTCACATCTGACTTCATGTTTTACATCGAACTTTAGATTCTGGAAATAAATAAATTGTATAATCCAAGAAATTCATAAAACAAAATCACGTAGGCCCACTGGCTACTTAGGCTTACTTGGCAGCTTTGTAATTGAAGATTTCAGAGATTTTCTTACCTCAGGGAGACCTTCAATAAAAGAATGGATATTTGCTGCATTTGCTGCTTCTTTGATCTCATCTAATGGCACCACACGCCTGTTGTCACCATAGGCGATGTTCTCAGCGATGCTGCAGTTGAAGAGCACAGGCTCTTGAGAAACGATTGCTATTTGGGAACGGAGCCACTGTACATTCAGTTCTTTTGCATCCACGCCATCAAACAGCTGCCAAAAGCAGAATGGAGAATTGTGTGTTAAGATCACACAACTGTATCATGTTACAGTTCACTGTATTCAAACACACACAAATCATAACAAGAAGGATAGGAATTCAAGCTATTTCGAAATATAAGGTTACCCAAGGAAGGCTCATAAATCATACGTTGTATAGAAGCAAACAGCATGTAACTCACTACTGCCCCCTCCACTGTAACAGGACCTGACTTTCTGAAAGCCCAGTGATCCTTTTAGGTGGAGAGGATAGAGTACTCCACGTGTAAAGGTGTGTCATCTTGCACACAGCCATGTTTACTCATATAAATAGATAACAACACCCAACTCGTATTTAATGAGCATGCTGACTATGTGAGGGGGACTCTTCCGGTACCAGGGAAATAATGGTCAGTAAAAGAAAGTTCATACCCTTTTGCAGCCTGTATTTTAGCAGAGAGTCATGCAATAAACACATGAACAAATAACTCAATAAACTCAGAAGAGGAAAGTACTCTGAAGACAGGGTAACAGGGTAAAGGGACTGAAGCAGTGGGGAGGGTATGGAGAGGCATGAGAAAAGGATTGTCCTAGAAGGCCTTAAGGAAAGGACGTTCAGACTAAGACATGGATGGTGAGAAGGAGCCCGCAAGGAAGTTAGAGTGGGGACATTCTGGGCAGGGCAAAAGTAAAAGATTCATTAAAAAAAAAAAACTTATAACGCAATAAAATATTTAAAAAAAAAAAAGATTCATAGGTGTGTTTAAACAACACAAGGAGACTTTGGGAGGCTGAGATGGGCAGATCACTTGAGGCCAGGAGTTCAAAACCAGCCTGGTTAACATGGCCAAAATCTGTCTCTACAATAAAAAAAAAAAAATTAACCAGGCTTGGTGGCACTGACATGCGCCTGTAATCCCAGCCACTATTCTGGAGCCTGGAGCATGAGAATCGCATGACCCCAAAAGGCAGGGGTTGCAGTGAGCTGAGATTTCGCCACTGCACTCCAGCCTGGGCGACAGAGCAAGACTGTGTCTCAAAACACATACACACACACACACACACACACACACACAGAAAAAGCACAGTGCACGATGAGGTGGGCAGTGATATGAGAGGAGCTTGGAGTGGGAGGCAGGGGCCAGGGCATGAAGGACCCTGATTAATGGCGTGGACTCTGGTATATTCTAACTGTGGTGGGTTTAGAGGAGGGAGTGTGCTATGCTATGTGTGAATAGATGAGTGTTGCCTGGTTCACAGGATCCCTTTAGGACAACTCTGTTTTGCAAATACTCATTAAGAATATGTAAGGGCGAAAAGACTGTACATTGCAGGAGAATGAGGACTAACGTGACAGTTTGAGTTTTAGGAACTTTTTTGCGGGGAAAGAAGGCAGGACTGGAAGCTTCATGTGGGTGTGCTGATGCGGTGGTGTTGGGTGGGGCGGGGGAGGACAAGATAATGGGAAATCCACAATATAAGGTATAGTAAGACAAGTGCCAGGTAAGAAGAACAATCCTTAGGTTTGAAAGATGGAGAGATGACATCATTTAGAGGCATGACTTCATGGAGCTGATTCAAATAAGCCTTAACGATGCATAAGGTTTGGACAGTGGGGAGGTGGGGATGAGCAGTGGGAAAGCAGAATCCTGAATTAAGGAGGTGGAGGACACTGTTCTGTCTTAAATAAACCAGAGCAGAATATGGGGCCACCATGTGAACATTACACCTAACCTCCAGCACCCACTTTCTGAAGTACTTCCACGGCTAAGATAAACATTTCTGCTGCCAGAATGGTTGAATAATCTTTGGATCTTTGTACTTCACTTCAAAGTCCTAACCATCATTTTTGTGATTGGTTTGCTTATCCTCTTAGTTAAGAGTTGAGATAGAGATTTTTTTTGTTTCTTTTTAACTTCTGCATTGTTTGCCCCACCCAAACCAGTGGGGTTGCCTAAGCCCTAGTGAATGTTTAAGAATAGGACTGCTAACTCCCAGAGTAGGTGTGTTTCAATTCAGTCTTACCACTTGTCCTTGCACAGGGTCATAAAATCTCTGCAGAAGTTGAACAGACGTGCTTTTCCCACAGCCGCTGGTCCCCACAAATGCTACTGTCTTTCCTCGCTCAATACTGAGGGATAAGCCATGGAGGATGAAAACATCTGGGCGACATGGATAGAAGAAAGAGACTTCTCGAAACTCTAAATTCCCTTCACACGTGTCCTGTGAAAGGAAGTTGACAGAGTTGAGAAGAGTGACTTGGGAAGGCTGTGACACATTGTAGCATACTGGCTGAATGCTTTTTGAAAATTGGGCATGTTTCCATAGCCCGTTTAATTTTAAACGTGTGCGCGTCTGTAGAGCTGTTGACTGCAAGTGGGTTTCTGTCACTTTTGTTTATATTTTTTTGTGTCTGTGTTTCTTGTTATTCTCACTACTGGACTTCGCTGAGTTTCTAAAAACTACTTGCTTCCTTCAGCTTTGCTGCACAGACAGTTCCTTTCCACAGTGAGCTGTTCGACCAGCTTATCTGAGTGATACATTTTTTTTTTAAGTTTGGTTTCTGCTTTACAAACCATTATTGCTTAATTCAGAGGAGCTGGAGTTCTCATAAACTATATGTGTAAGTGTTATTTTTGTAAATCAGGCCATGTTTTATAGTGAAGTTATTTTTATTTTATTTTATTTTATTTGGCAGGGTCTAGATCTGTCACCCAGGCTGGAAGGCAGTGGTGTGACCTCGGCTCACTGCAACCTCCACTTCCCAGGCGCGAGCCATCCTCCAACCTCAGCCTCCCGAGTAGCTGGGACCACTGGCCTGCACCACCATACTCAGCCAATTTTGTTTTTATTTATTTATTTATTCTTTTTGAGACAGAGTTTTGCTCTTGTTGCCCAGGCTGGAGTGCAGTGGCGTGATCTTGGCTCACCCTAACCTCCACCTCCTGGGTTCAAGCGATTCTCCTGCCTCAGCCTCCCGAGTAGCTGGGACTACACCCACACCACCATGCCCAGCTAATTTTTGTATATTTAGTAGAGGTGGGGTTTCGCCATGTTGACCAGGATGGTCTTGATCTCCTGACCTCGTGATCCGCCTTCCTCAGCCTCCCAAAGTGCTAGGATTACAGGTGTGAGCCACCACGCCCAGCTGTATCTTTATTTTCAATTGACTATTATTTGGTAGTGACTTTTGCCTAAACATTTAGTTTTCTCTCTATGCATCAATCTCTTTCCTGGTTAATGATTTCTAGACCAATACTTATCTACACCAGGATGTTTAAAAAACACTTTCCAGAGTTATCACTAAATGATAAACTTTCCCTTAATATATTTGGTTCATACGATTTTAAGTTCTTTTGAACTTTGTGTTTGTCTCAATTACATTTTAAGTCTTATTAACTTTTGTTGTTAGAGTAAACATCAACTAAGAAGGAGTAAGTGGATTTGTGTGTGTGTGCGTGTGTGTGTGTGGTGGTAGTGATGGCTGGATTTTAAAACACCTTACAGTCAGGTTTACTAGTCATGTTTGACCCATTCTGACCATCATATAGGTAAGAAGCAGGGGCAGGTAGGGTTGAGGAGCACCAAAAAAAAATCTAATGTTTTTTTGTTAAAGGAACTCAGTGTTAAGATGTGGTTAAGAGATCTAGAGAGAAAAAGATATTTGGCAAAATTTAAGAGTAGTGTAGTAATAGTTTATTTTAACTTATTCAATGTTTTCCATTTGCCTCTACAACACATGAGTATTATTTGTATAACAAGGGTTTTATTTATTTATTTATTTGTTTAAAAAAAATTTTTGGTATACTTCTCTCTCCGCATTTGTAAAAAAAAAAAAAAAAAAAAAGGTTTTAAGAAACCCAGAATACTACAGAAACATGAAGAATTCAATTATTTATGTGTATGCTCTAGTATGTATTTTGTATCATAGCTCATAGAGGTATTCTAGAAAACTTCTAAACTTTGATACATTTACAATTTGTTCTTACTATTTTAAATGGTATTTAATATGAAACACTTCAAACATGTAAAAATAGAGAGAAAAATATAGTGGATGGCTCATATGCCTATCATCCAGCTTCGCTTTCAATATTTGACAATTTCATTTGATTGACCAGATTTTAATTTATTATTTTTTTTAAGACAGCTTCTCACTCTGTTGCCCAGGCTGGAATACAGTGGCGAGATCTTGGCTCACTGCAACCTACACCTCCCAGGGTCAAGTGATTCTCCTGCCTCAGCTTCCTGAGTAGCTGGGGCTATAGGCTCATGCCACCACACCCAGCTAATTTTTGTATTTTTAGTAGAGACAGGGTTTCACCATGTTAACCAGGCTGGTCTTGAACTCCTGACCTCAGGTGATCCACCCACCTTGCCCTCCCAAAGTCCTGGCATAAGGCATTGTGCCCGGCCCTGATCTTAATTTTTAAAAACATAGAGAGTGATATTCAGAAACATTTACATATTAAATAAAATAACAATAAAATACATTAATTTTATAGTCTTTATAAGAGATACTTCCGTAGTCTATACCATGCCTATAGTTCTATAAGGACATAGATCAGTAAGATACTCAGTTCCTCTATTATAATCTGCAGAAAGAAATAAAAGTAGCAATACTGTTATACATATAAATCTTAAAATTAAAAAAATAGCTTCTTACACCTTTTATTTTCCAAAAGACATAAACAAAATCTTACTTTGACTGTGACATATCTTTGAAGCATTCTATTTTGAGAATTTCCAGATCTTTTCATTTCTGTCACTAACAAGCATTCTTTTTAATAATTGTGTATCTCTAGTAATGCTGTTTTATTTTAAACTGTCATACATATAAATCTATTAAAATTCCATAGGGAAATAGTTATAAATTTAAAAATTTAAGTATATACCTAATGACTATTTTTATTTTAAAAATTAAAATGTCTAGAAAGGTTCTAAAACTGAATGTATATTTAATGTATAAGACTATTATTGAGAGGCTTATTTTGAAATTAAACAGTTTATCTATTATTTCTCTTTTATATTCACAGTCTTTTAGAGTTTGAGGCTAAATTTGTTTGTGTGTGTCAATTTAGTAGGTATACTTTCCTTTTTTCCCCCTTTATGTTTGTAAATATAGTTCCCATGAAAAACAGTGTCTGAAGCAGCAGAACATTATTTACTTTGTGTATGTTATCAGAGAACAAAAAACAAATAAACCTTAATACGAATCTTCATCCAAGATCAAAACTTTTGCTGTCTAAATAAAATTCACTATAAGAATCAACCCTCTTTTTCAAGAACATTCTCATAGCATCAGGCATACAAATTAAAAGCATATATTTTAAAATATGAAATATAAATTTTAGTAGAGATAAAAATTTGATTAAGACAAGACCTGTTTTCCCCATTTGTAGCCATAAAATTATTTTATACAAACTTTTAACTCTTTATGTTACTATGACATTATCTTTTGCAGAGTTTTCCAAAGAATGCCTTCATTTAATAAGTAGACATTTATTTTTTATTTTTAAATTTATATTTCATTTTATTTTTTCAACTTTTATTTTAGATTCATGGGGTACATGTGCAGGTTTGTTATCTGGATATATTGCATAATGCTGAGGTTTGGGGTACGAATGATCCTGTTACACAGGTACTGAGCATAGTACCCAATAGTTAGTTTTCAGCCCTTGCCCCCATTCCTTGTTCCCTCCCTCCCGTCTTTAGTGACCCCCAGTTCCTACTGTTGCCATCTTTACTTGGACGTTCGAGATCACGGTTGTGCTTACTGGCTTTTTCCCTTCTTGACTGTGGCTGTCTATAGTGGGTTTCTTTTCCAACAAGGCAAACAGATGTGCAGCCCCGGATTTGGCTTTGGAATATTCAGGAGCCAAAACGAGCGTTTCTCCAATGGCCATAGCTCCATATGCAATCGCAGTAAAAACTCTATTAAAAGATAAAATATTCACATCTCAGGTCCATCGATCCATTGTAAAACAGAACTCTAAGAGTAAAGAATAAAGCAGGCACAGGAATATAATCTTTTGAGGTAGACAGTACCCCTAATGCTGAAGGCCCAACAACAGTTATCTCTTTAAAAAATTTCTACCATGTAGTAATCATTCCTTGTTCTGTACACCAACATGACCTTTGGAGCTTGGGTAATCTTAAAAATGTCTCTTCCAATTGGAGGCATAGATTAAAGCTCCCAACTAGTGTATATAAAACTTCTTAGCCATCTTGTTATGAGGCTTGCTTGCTTGGATATTTGACAGAGAATTCAACTGACAATAGGAAGAATGAATCTCCAGTAGTGAGATTGGAATTTACACAGTAGATGGGATTTTCGTTTGTCTATTTTGCATATAATGTAGTTAGGACAGATAACTGAAGCTAAATTACTGGTTATCTGGCTGATATGCTACACGATTTAGAAAGCAAATCATGGGGTTCCCAAAGCAAAATCTGACTAAAATGACTGAAAGAAGAACTTTGATCTTTTAGGTTTGCTATCGATTATGATCTCAGTTTCAAAACATGTTAATTATAAAATGGTAAATATGCAAACGATGTTTGTAAGCACACAGAATATTCACTCGATGGTGGCATAGTTTCTGACCGTGGTTAAATACTGTCTTCCCATTTTCTATTTCATTTTGGATATGAAAATACTGTACTAAAATGCAAAACAATACACCTTAGTAACAAAGTTAAAGGCACAATTAGGCTAAAACCAGTGTCACTGGCAGTATTTAAACATTAGGCAGTAAAAGGACATCACAGAACCCAGTTGCTTGTTTGCCATGCTGGATAACAGCAAAGTAAACACGTCTGCGCTCCTTGTGAATTTCTTCCTCCATGGGGCCTACCAAAGGTTAGATGTTGATGCAATCTATTCAGTGACCTAGACCTCAGATCCTGAATCTTGTTGGCTTTACCAAGATCAAACACAGTATAAAATATAAAAACAAAAATAACACTAAAATAATTGTAGTTACTTGGTTCTGTGATGTCAAGGCATTTTTAGTACTGATATTTACAGAATATGTTTAAAGCTCAAAATGCCATTTAAATTATTTGATACCCAGCTATGAACATCAGAAGTGGTTACTCACTTTAGGTTATCCAATCTGAAGTTTGTTTTTTTTTTAAATGTGGTTTTAATGCAAGGAAAAGTCAGACTGAGTCAGACTTAAGCCTCAGTCTGATCCAAGAGTTAGCAGGTGAGCTTGGAAGATAACTGGATTGTGAGTTAGGAGACCTGGATTCTAGCCTCACAGGGGTAGAGGCTTCTCTGAAATCAACAACTGAGAAAATAGTTTCTTCCCATGATTTGAGATATGCCAAAATCTGTATCTGTCCTAACATTTCCCCTATAAAAGTAATGGTAATGTCCAGTGGTGGGTGTCCTTGTTAGGTCTCTCTGAAAATGGAAATATTATTGAGAAAGGGAGAAGGGCCTTCAACTTAGAACTTGTGTTTGTGGGCGGTAAATGGTCCAAAGGATGGAGAATGGCAGAGGAAGAAAGGGTTCAGCAGAGAATGGAGAATACCAGCAAAAGCCCTGACACAAAAGTGCTGAGAGGAAGGTGAGTGAGGTGGGGGCTGTTGTTGATGAGGGTTATGTTGAAGACCTTGGAGGGGAAGCGTGGACTTTGAGGTGATGGACTATCTGAGGTTGAGTAAGGGACACTAATCTTCTCCACCTCCCAGGTTCAAGCAATTCTCCTCTCTCTACCTCTCAAGCACCTGGAATTACAGGCACACACCACCATGACCAGCTAATTTTTGTATTTTTAGTAGAGACAGGATTTCACTGTGTTGGCCAGGCTGGTCTCTAGCTCCTGACCTCGTGATCCGCCCTCCTTGGCCTCCCAAAGTGCTGGGATTACAGGCGTGGGCCACCGCACCCAGCCCAGGGACAATAATCTTCTTTGTGCCGTTTCTCCAGGTGGATTCTGTATAAAGGTAGGCCAAGGCCCACACATGGAAAAAACTGGTCTGCTACAGAATTTGTCCTGACCTAATCAGACCCAGTTAGTTAGGGTGAGCTAAACTGAAATTCATTTCCACCCAACAAGTATTTATTGTAGAACAACCCGTGCTGTAACTCCATAACGTAGTAAATCCAGATCCTTCAAATCTGGTTTAAACTCCTGGAGGCATTTGAACTGAATGCCTAACTCAGAGAAATGTACAGGCCAACCTCTCATGCCACTGTTGGTCTTGAGGAGTTTCATCCATTTGGGATATATAAAGAGGAATAATTTGCTATTATGACAAATATTTTAAATTGACTAATAATATATTTATCAAAGTATTAATATACCATAATTTGTTATCTGTCTCCTTCATGCCTACAAATAAGAAGCTGGGCACGGTGGCTCATGCCTGTAATCTTAGCACTTTGGGAGGCCAAGTTGGGTGGATCACTTGAGGTCAGATGTTCGAGACCAGCCTGGTCAATGTGGCAAAACCCCATCTCTACTAAAAATAAAAAAATTTAGATGGTTATGTTAGTGTGCACCTGTAGTCCCAGCTACCCAGGAAGCTGAGATGGGAGAATTGCTTGAACCTGGGAGAATGAGGTTGCAGTGAGCCGAGATCGCGCCACTGCACTCCAGCCTGGGCGACAGAGCAAGAGTCTGTTTCCATAAAACTAACAAATAAATAAGAGAAAAATGATAATACATAAGACAAGAAATGTTCCACAGTTCAGAAATGAATTTCACATTGAACTACATCTTAAAACATCAATATGTAAAATAGGAATATAATAGACCTGAAATTTAACTTCTCTAAATTTATAAATTGTCCATGGAAGAAGAAATCTTATCTACAGTTTATCCTTATATGGCACTGAATTTACAGCAAAAATCTGTGGGTTGGCCAGGGGTGAAGTGAGGAAGATACTGAGCAGGAAGAGGTCTGGAAGGAGCAGCTCAGCACATTTAGGTGTTGGGCCTCTTCCTCCCTAGTTTTATGGGTTCTCCATGAGTTCATGGACCATTTTCATTGCATTATCACTACATTGATCTTTTCAAGCATGTCTGAACAATAACACAATTCCTTCACCCATCATTGCTGTTGAGATAAAACTGGAATTTAAGAAAGGTCCTTTGGCTAGGAATAATACAAAACTGCATAGACCTGACTCACACCAATCTTCACACAAGTGATCCAAACAGAAAACTCTGCATAGTTACTGGTTCAGATTGATCTGTCTCCCCTGAACTCCGCTCTCATGTCTAGTACTTTGTAGACCTTTGGTAACTTGCCCTAAAGGGAAATCCAAAGCCAGACTCCTAAGGATCACATCTAAACTTCACCATTTACTTAATAGCTATATGACCTTGGAAATGTTACTTAACTTTGTATTTGCTTCCTTATTGGCAAACAGGAGCTAACAAGAATATCTGTATCTTATATGGTTGTTGTGATAAGTAAATGCATAAATAATATGCAATGCTTAGTACAGTATCGAACATAATATGTGCTCAACAAATGGAAGTTGTTATTATACCTCTCATAGAACTGAAAGTTAATGGAACCATTTCTGTTAGAAAATAAGCTCTAGGCCGGGCACTGTGGCTCACGCCTGTAATCCCAGCACTTAGAGAAGCCGAGGTGGGAGGATCACGAGGTCACGAGATTGAGACCATCCTGGCCAACATGATGAAGCCCCGTCTCTCCTAAAATACGAAAAATTAGCCAGGCGTGGTAGCGCAGGCCGGTGGTCCCAGCTACTTGGGAGGCCGAGGCAAGGGAACTGCTTGAACCCAGGAGGTGGAGGTTGCAGTGACCTGAGATCGCACCACTGCACTCCAGCCTGGTGACAGAGCAAGACTCCATCTCAAAAACAACAACAACCAACAAAAAGAAAGAAAAGAAAAGAAAGAAAATAAGCTCTCACATTTCTGTAGAAATAGATTAGCATAGCAGGTCAGATCACAACTTTCCAAGTCCTTACTCGGTAACTTTCTTTCTTTAATTAAAAGGCAGAATTATCTTTCCCCATAGCGGGAGTCATTAAAATTATTACCACGCTCATCTGTATATCATCCGTATACCACCCAGAGAACTCTTCCCACCCTAAATCCTTTTCTCAGCAGATGGGAGAAAGAAAAGCAGCAACTAACATTTATTTAGTACTTTGGATCTTGCAGAATGTTTTCATGCACAAGATACTATCTAATCACCTAGGAGATAAGTAGAATGGAAACTTACCATTCAGGGAATGAGGAGACTCCAGCTCTGAAAAATTATGCAATTTGCCCAGAAGCACATGAAACTGTAGGGTCGGAACATGAGCTGCCTTCCTCTCCATGTTTTCCCCTACATGGTCTTCCTTGCAGTGGAAAGTTGGCTGGAATGGTCTTTTCCTACATGATGGGGTTTGCTTCCACTTGTTTCCCATTTTAGAATCTTCACAGGGCCCTAGATATCAACTGTCCTTTGATTTATCTCCTTTAGGTCCCTTCAGTGGTTGATCTAGCCTTCTTATCTTGTCCTTGTCTGTCTCTTCGGATAATCTCTGAGGAGGAGCCAGGCAGGAGCTGGGTAGTCGCCATGGCAGCCAAAATGGAAAGAAGCCTTTCCTATTTTCTTTGTTTTGTCTAACCAGTGTTGCTTTCCTAATCGTAACAATGACACTCACAGTTCTTCCCTAGTTGCCCAGCCTCTTAGGGCAACTAGTATTTCAAGGTATCCACCAACTATTAATATCCATTGAAAACCCATCTATGTTGCTCTTCTGGTCAATAACCACATTTAATAGTGGAAATACAAGATGGTTTCTTGTCAAGGACGGCATTTGGTTTTTAAGAGAACTAGGACACACACCCATAAGCTGCCTGGTTCTGCTTCTCAGGCCGTGTTCAAAGCTCTGGCTTTTATTAGTACTGTATTGAAGGCTGTTGTGTCTTGATTCTTTCTTACCTATGTGGTCTGCCTAGCTTCCTGATAATATGGCTAGAAAATATGGAAGAACCTCACAGAGACAGAGAAAGCTTTGCAGTGGGGAAATGAAGGTTACAGAAACCTCCCCTGGGCAGGAATGGTTCTTGGTCTATATTACAAAAGGCAAGTCAGCTAGAAACTGGCCTAAAGGGACTAACACAAAGAGACAGGAGAAAATAAACTTATTCTGTACCTCTAAATCTGCACATTTATAGTAAAATGACAACTAGAACATGTTACCAGGAGTAACAAAGGGAGAGGTGAGTGTTTTACTATACACATGTGCATGAGAACCTAAACAAGATATTTTCTTCTCTTTTGTTTTTTGTTTTTGTTTTTGTTTTTGTTTTTGATGGAGTCTCACCTCAACCTCCCAAGTAGCTGCGACTACAGGCGCTTGTCATCAAGCCCAGCTAATTTTTATATTTTTTGTAAAGACAGGATTTCACCACGTTGGCCAGGACAGTCTCGATCTCCTGACCTCATGATCTGCCCGCCTTGGCCTCCCAAAGTGCTGGGATTACAGGTGTGAGCCATCGCGCCCAGCTGGTATCTACAGTTTTAACCAGCTCCGAGATTAAGTTGGAAAACTATTGGTTTAGAGAATGGTGTAAAGTGCTTTATAACTAAGGAGAATTTTAGTATGAAGGAGTTTTCTTTGTAAATTTCTGATGAGACTGAATGCTGTCTGTCATCCTAGATTGTGGAAGGTACAAAGTCTTCTAAGCCAGATACATTAGTTTATCTAAAGGGACCTTGTGACACATTCATAATAATGGGGTCACATTTGGTCTCTAGGACCAACTCCTCTTTGGTGTTGACAGATCTCACCTATTGACATTATGCATAGTGCTGTGTTGCTCTTTTGGCCAATAAACACATTTAATACTGGAACAGAATTCCGAGAGAATTTCTCATTTGTCCATACTCCAAAAGTATGGGTACCCTTATTCTGTCTGTATTCTGGCTGAATGGAACTCAAAAAGGGAGGCTGGGTGTGGTGGCTCACACCTGTAATCCCAGCACTTTGGGAGGCCAAGGTAAGTGGATCACTTGAGGTTCGGAGTTTGACACCAGCCTGGCCAACATGGTGAAACCCAGTTCCCACCAAAACATACAAAAATTAGCCGGGCATGGGGGCATGTACCTGTAGTCCTAACTACGCGGGAAGCTGAGATGGGAGAATTGCTTGAACCCAGAAAGCGGAGGTTGTAGTGAGCTGAGATGATGACACTGCACTTTAGTCTGGGCAACACAGTGAGACTCCATCTCAAAAAAAAAAAAAAAAAAAAAAGTGGCACCAGTGGCTCTAGCTCAGACAGCTTCCTATTTCTTCCTTCCCTTGGGGCATGGGAAACACTAAGGTGGTACTATTCTTTAACTATTAGTCTTATGTTAATGGCCCTTCATATGTTCTGACAGTTAAAATGCTTATGTAGCTAGAAGAGGCCCCCTTTTAATGAATTTGACTAAAAGAAATTCAGGAAGCGTGGTACACCAGCTCAGGGAAGGAATTTTGTTTTGGGGCCTTCTCATTCTCATATTTTAGGGCTATAAAATACACTAAGCAGGCCACCTGTTCCATATATATGTGAGGAATCAGCCCAACTTTGAATATTCAAATGTTTGAAAAACTAAGCAAGAATTATTATTATTATTTCCTTTTGTTGCCAGGCTGGAGTGCAATGGTGTGATCTTGGCTCACTGTAACCTCTGCCTCCTGGGTTCAATCGATTCTCCTGCCTTAGCCTCCCAAGTAGCTGGGATTACAGGCTTGTGCCACCACACCCAGCTAATTTTTTGTATTTTTAGTAGAGACGGGGTTTCACTATGTTGCCCAGGCTGGTCTCGCACTCCTGACCTCAGACAATCCACCCGCCTCGGACTCCCAAAGTGCTGGGATTACAGGCATGAGCCACCATGCCCGGTCAAGAATTATGTAAAAAATAATTTTACAGAAATATTCTATGAATGTTTGGCTACATAATTAATAATAATAATACATATTGAGTAAGCAAAACCTGTGGTGTCTGAAATCATGAACTTGAATCTGTGCTCTGCTGTTTACTGATTACGTAACTTTGAGCAAGTTAGGTAACCTCTTTGAGTCTTCATTTTTCTCATCTGTAAAATGGGAATCATAGTATTTCACAGGGTAGTTTAGAGGATTAAGCAGATAACACATGGCAAATCCTTAAAAGATTCAATCAAGGTTTGCTGTTATAAAAATTTTCACAAGTAATGGAATGGTTGGCAGTCTTGGGAAGCCCCTTAAAGGAAACATCCTGACTACTGTCATTTGCAGGCATGAAAGTGACTGTCATGAATTTGAGGTTGTATCATTCTTCAACTGAGAAATTTTTTGCTTAGTTTTAATCTAAACAAATCTCAGTAAGTAGAGGTAAATTATGGGTTCCACACATCATATTTTATATCAGCCCTGGACTTAGATCCAGTCCCCCTGCCAAAGCACCTGGTATTACACATATGGGTGTAGAAAGGAAGAAAATTAGAAAAATTTGTGAAAAACAGACTCCTGTTTTCAAAGTGTGAAGGTGACTTGGGAGGTACATTTCCAGAAATGACTGGACTGCCTAATTATGTACCATTCCAAATCTCCCCCTTAATTTTGATTCAGTCATTCATTCAATAAATATTTATTGTGTGTCTATTATGTGTCACCCTTGTTTTTGGCTTTTGGGAAACATCAGTGAGCAAGATAGGTTACAACTTGCCCTCAGTCTATGCACTCGTAAATATGGAAATGCAAAATAGAATTTCATAGAATCATAAGTGTTATAAACAAAACATGGTAATGGAAAAGAGTGTGATGAGGAGGGAGGGATAAGGGAACTACTTTGGACCATCAGTGGAAGTCCCTCTGAGGAGTGGACTTAGGAGGAGAAGCCTGTATGGTAAGAAAGAGGTAGCCTAGGAAAGCCCTGGGGAATGATCATTCCAGGCAGAGAGAATGGCAAGTGTGAAGACTCTGCAATGGGGAGGTCCAGGGAAAGACATGGCAAGTGTGGGGCTGACGAGTCATTCACATGGGAGACAGAGGTGGATGAAATTGGAAAGAAACTCAGCAGCCCCATCATGAAGGTCTTTCAGGTCATGGTAAGGACTTTGGCTTTATTTGAATTTCAATGGGAAGTCCTTACAGAATTTTAATAAAATGATGCTATTAGATGTGTGCTTTATAAGATCAATCTGGCTGCAGTGTGGAGAATGGATTATAGAGAAGCAAGAGCAGACACAAGGACATTGGTGAGAAGGTTGTTGCAGTGGTCCAGGCAAGACAGGGAGGGGCTTGGATGAGGGTGGAGAGGATGAGAGGAATTTTGGAATTAGAGTCATGAGGAATCAGTGATTTTTGTAGTGGACAATGGCAAGAGAAGCAACAAGGATGACTCCAACATTTTTGGGCTGAGCAACTGTGTGGATAGTGGTTGGTACTTTTAACTAAGATGGGAAAGTTTTGGGGAAGAGAACCTTTGGGGAGAAAAATCTTAAATTCTGTTTTGAACACATTGAGATATTAGTCATCCAAGTGGAGGTATTTTGTAGGTAGTTGGATAAGGGTCTTGTGCTCAGGGCAGGGTCAGAGTTGGAAATATACAGAAGGAAGTTATCAGGACACAGGTGGTATTTAAAACTGACAGATTGGATGCGATCACCAATGGAAGGGTAACGATGAAAGGTTCTGAGAGCTGTAAAGCCCTCCAACACATAGAGGCTTGACTGAAAAACAGGATCCAGTAAAGAAAGTGGAGGAGGAGGGGCCAAGGACAAAGGAGAAAAGCTTAGAGAAGCCTGGAGAAGAAAATGTTTCAGGAAAGAGATGTCAAATGCTACTGAGAGGCCATATTAGAGGAGAACTAAGAACTTTGGGGGCTGAGTATGGACGGGTGAGATGGAGATCAGGGGGACCCTGAGAACCAGTCCTTCTAGTGGAGTGGTGGGGACTTAGGCTTGACTGGAGTGAATTTAGAAGAGACTGGAGATAGAAGTAATATAGAGACCAAGAATAGGGAACCCTTTGGAATTTGCTTTGCTTCAAAGGAGAGCAGAGACATTGGAAATAGGTACAAGGGGACTTATGGTCCTGGGGGACATTTCTTTTTCTTATTTTTTTTTTATAGATGTGATTACAAAGCAAAGAAAGAAGAGTGACAGAAATTGATGAAAAAAGATGAAAATTCTTCTGTGAGAATTTAGAAAATCATCAAACATCCTACATTAGTATGAATATGTTTAATTAGCTTGCTTTCTACTAATACTCAAAACTACTTATACAGAAGGAACGAGGATGTGGGGATTTAAGAAGGCTGCAGAAAGTTTAGAGCAACATGAGGAAAACACGTTTTGAGGTTCAAACTATTGGCTTGCAAACAAACTTTTGGAATACAACCAACTTTCAAGCTTGGGAATGCCTGGATTATATTAGAACAAAGGAGAAACTGGCTAACGGGCTGGTGAGCTGAATAATTTATGTGATTTCAGGTTCTGTTTCTTGTTAATCTACCTAAGTAACTAGTCTTATGTAATCAGAATGAAGCCCAAGGCTAAATATAATTGTGGTTTGTAAGTTCACACAGGCAAAAGAGTACACTATTTTAGAGGCTAGGAGAACATAGGACAGGGAACTTGCAATTTCTGTTGACATTTTATTTTAATTTTTTGAGGCAGAGTCTCACTCTGTCGTCCAGGCTGGTGTGCAGTGGCGGGCTCTTGTCTAGTTGCAACCTCTGCCTCCTAAAGTCAAGTGATTCTCATGCCTCAGCCTCCCAAATAGCTGGGATTAGCCATGCCAACACACATGGCTAATTTTTGTATTTTTTTTTTTTTTACTACAGGCAGTGTGTCACAGGGTTGCCCAGGCTGGTCTCGAACTCCTGGCCTTCAGTGATCCACCTGCCTCAGCCTCCCAAAGTGCTGGGATTACAGGCATGAGCCACCATATCTGGGCCTTCTGTTGAAATTTTAAATACAGATATTCTATTTCCATATTCCATTTTATAAGGAAATTTGCTTTCAGGAAACTTCTAAGTGGTTTTGGTGTCAGGTAAGATTTAAGAATACTGGGTTGGTGAACTGTGGACTGTTTTCTTATCAGTGCCTAACAAAGAAACTTCCTGGGACTTGACTTAATGCTTAATAAATAAATCAATACATTTTCATGTGAATAGAAACTAAAAATTATTCCAAGTTATTCTGAAATTACTCAGCTTTAAATGACTTTTGGCTATTTCCTCAAATTGAATCTATTCTGAAAATATAAATACACCAACAATAAGATATTGAAAGGAACGTCCTGAGACTTGGGAAATGAAACCCAAAGAGAAGTGCCCCATGTGTTCTGCCACATGGCAGCATCCTTGGAACAGGTGTAATCTCCCAATTCATTATTGTGAAGAGGCTGATACTTGCTTGGATGTGCATTTTTTTTGTGGGCTTGTTAAAAATAACGTTACTTTTTTGAGTCAAGTATTGTATTGATTTCTCTAGTTTTAAATGTTTAGCCATGACATTTATGATACAGATTAGCAGCATTTTAGGCTCTCAGCTCAGAATTTATACTCAGAATTCTTTTTTTTTTTTTTTAGATGGAGTCTCACTCTGTTGCCCAGGGTGGAGTGCAGTGGCACGATCTTGGCTCACTGCAACCTCTGCCTCCTGGGTTCAAGCAATTCTCCTGTCTCAGCCTCCTGATTAGCTGGGACTACAGGCGCCCGCCACCATGACTGGCTAATTTTTGTATTTTTAGTAGAGACAGCGTTTCGCCATATTGGTCAGGCTGGTATCGAACTCCTAACCTCAGGTGATCTGCCTGCCTAGGCCTCCCAAAGTGCTGGCGTAAGCCGCTGTGCCCGGCCCAAAGTTAATTTTTCTAATTTAGCAGTTTCATTAGATGCTCCTATAAAACAAAGAAATTCATAATTATGTGACCAGAATTTCAAAATAGAGGCTCCAACCTAGTGCTTTGGGAAGAAGCAGACTCACTGGGACACCACGTTCAGTTCCAAATGCGACATTTTTGAAGGGAAACACTCACTTATGTGTGTTTCTTGTGAAATATTTGCTTAGCAAAGAATTCAGCTTCACTGATTTACAGTCATACTTTATAAAACCATCTCCACACTGAGAGTTTCATAATGTGTCACAAATTCCCTAAGGAATGGATGACAAGAAGGTATATTTTGCCCCTACATTCCCATGTTCTAGTAAGCTGAAGCAGAGAGCAATTCATTTTGGAATTTAATTCAGATTTCATGTTTTATATCAGTATCAGTATTTTATCAGTTATGCTGTACTTTTTATAGAGACTAAATAATAAAAATGGTTAGCTTGATTTAATTATTTTACAATGTTAACATAAATCAGAGCGTCACATTGTACCCCATAAGTATATAATATGTACAATTATTGTCCATCAATTAAAAATAAAATTCATCCCATTTACCCTGATTTGATCATTAAACATTATATGCATATATCAAAATATCACATATACCCCTAAAATATGTACAACTATTATGTATCAATACCAAACTTAAAAAACATTCCAACTTAAAAATTCAAGCATACCTTTTCCACATATGTAATTTAAATGGCAATTTACTATAATTAGACATCTTTTTGATAAATAAGTACATGACCACTCTACAAGGTTTATATATTTGCAGGACTCACTAATTAATTTTGAGACAGAGTTTCACTTTGTTGCCCAGGCTGGAGTGCAGTGGAAAGATCTCGGCTTACTCCAGCCTCCTTCTCCTGGGTTCAATCTATTCTCCAGCCTCAGCCTCCCGAGTATCTGGAATTACAGGTGCCTGCCACCATACCCGCCTAATTTTTGTAGATGGGGTTTCACTATGTTGGTCAGGCTGGTCTCAAACTCCCGACCTCAAGCGATCCACCCACTTTGGCGTCCCAAAGTGTTGGGGTTATAGGTGTGAGCCATTATGTCTGTACTATTTCCACAACTTACATGAACATGCCCTCTGAGGTCATTCGTCCAGCTTGAATTAAATAGGCTCCAAATTGAAACCCTGCTGCATAGGCAAAATATATAAAGGCATGGCTGAATGCATAACAGCTTCCAATAATCTGTGCTTTCTTCAAGGTATTTCTGGAATGTACAAAATTTACCAAATAACAAGGCATGAATTATAACAAGGTCAACTTAATAAATGTAGAGTAATAAATAGAGAGGACTTTGAAATGTTATAATTTAGTGGATAGGCATTTTTCAAATGATTAAAGAGAAAGTGATTTTTTTTTTACTACCAATAATTATTTGAGAAAAGACAGATAATACTATAATTCTTTTCTCTATAGTCATATACTCTCTAGTTCAGTGTAACAAATTTGACTTTATGTACTGTTAAATGAATGGGCAAAGTCTATGAAAGGATAGCTAGTGTAAGCGTTAGAGAGTTGGTTTAGCAGTATTTAGAAAGATTTCCTAAATCTCCATTATAATCTTTCATTAACAGAATAAATGGTGGAAATTAAAGCGCAGTGCCAATAACAGCATGAATACAAAGCTTTCTTTCTGGTAAAGTAATATAAAGAGCATCACTAAGTCAACGTGATAAGGAGGACTAGTTTAAATTAAAAGGAGTAAGTGCATTCATTATGTATATATTCACATTTAAAATGTAAACTATTTTAGGGATTTAATGTAAAGGGCTGAGCAATCTTCTTTTCCTTTTTTTGAAACAGAGTCTTGCTCTGTTGCCCATGCTGGAGTGCAATGGGACGATCTCTGCTCACTGCAATCTCTGCTTCCCAGGTTCAAGCGATTCTCCCACCTCAGTCTCCTGAGTAGCTGTGACTACAGGCGTGCCACCACACCCAGCTAATTTTTGTATTTTTAGTAGAGATGGGGTTTCACCATGTTGCCCAGGCTGGTCTCTAACTGCTGACCTCAAGTGATCCGCCCACCTCAGTCTCCCAAAGTGCAGCGATTACAGGCGTGAGCCACTGCACCCGGCCCGCAATCTTATTTTCTTTCTTGCATATGTTATTTTATTAATATTCTTTTAGGAAAATAAGAAAAATGTGCCTACTTAATAACACACAGTTAATGGTAATGTGAGAGGACCTAAAATATTTCTTCCAACTGTGCTTGCCCTCAATTTCTCTTCTGGTTTCCTCTTGGTGAAGTCATAAGAGAAATTATGACACGCCATTATCAGAATAGACTGAAGAGCAAATGAATTAACAGGCAAACCACTGGAGTCCTTCAAGAGTACTGCCTTTACAGAACAAAATTAAATTTATGAAGTCAGTATGAGTCTACAATCACCTGTGTTGAGTCTGAAGTGTCTCTTCGTACATTTGCTCAAAGGCTTTTTCCCTTGTTAATGACACTATAGTACGTATATTCTCCACAGCTTCAGTTGCTATCTTGTAAAATAGGACAATACAATATAGAAATAAAATTAGTAATGGTTCATCTTTTCCCATTTGTGAATTCCAGTCACTCACACTGGGGACATATTAAGTATATCAAATCAGTAAGTTTTCCTGACAAGTATTCTTAGCTTCCTTCATTCCCAGAAAATAAGATAGGAAAATGACACTTCAGAATAATAAGCTTAAGGAAAATGTCTTATTGAGAAAATTAAGTCCACTGATCTGAGTTTAGCCCCTCATTCAAGTTTTTACTGAATTTCAAGTTAAACTTGTTGCATAGATGGAATAATAAAACATTAGTGAGCATTATGTTCACATGCAAAGGAACTTCCTACAAATTATGAAAAAATTCAAGTAAAAGATAGCAGAGGCCCAGCGCAGTGGCTCATGCCTGTAATCCCAGTACTTTGGGAGGCCGAGGCAGGCAGATCACTTGAGGCCAGGAGTTTGAGACCAGCCTAGCCAACATGGGGAAACTCCTAAAAATACAAAAAGTATCTCTACTAAAAATACAAAAATTAACCAGGTATGGTGGCATGCGCCTGTAATCCTAGCTACTCAGGAGGCTGAGGCACAAGAATCACTTGAATCCAGAAGGCAGAGTTTACAATGAGCTGAAATCGCCCTACTGCACTCCAGCCTGGATAACAGAGTGAGACTCCTCTTTTTTTTTTTTTTTTTTTTTTTAAAAAGGCAGATATAAAGTAATCACATAATTATTTTATTCTAGTCAAAAAAATGAAAATAGCAACCTAAAAGGACTCAGGAACATTACTGGAAAGTAATGTGGGATGTGGTTATAAAATTATTTATGAGATAAAGCAATTTCTCATATTGCTGTTTGTGAATATAAAAAAGATATTTAATTCAAATGTGATTAATACTTCTCTACATTTATATAGTTTATAAAAAGATTGCATAATTACATGGGATTCAAAATGGAAGAGAGTTTTGGCTTATAACGCTTTTTGGACGTGAGAACGTGTTGGCTTGAAAGAGAAACTTCCTGTTTTCACATTCTGTTTCCAGACTGGCAGAGTTGACTGTGAGACAGAAAAGACCCAGGTAGACACTCAGCCTTCTCTGAAGAAGCACTTGGGTTGCAGGAGGGAACTAGATTTCTGGACTGTGGTGAGGACACCAGGATTCTGCTCCCAATTTTGATGTTGGGTTGTTTTAAATTCTCATTAATTTCAAAATGGACTCAAACCTCCATTTGTAACATTCCATAATATACTAAGAAAATGGATAAGAACACTGAAACCTTGTTTGAGGATAAACAAAAGGAATGAACATAAAAAAAGTTTGTGACCATTTTTCACAATTGAGAAAGGATGAGTATCATTACAGACCTTTAGAAAACAGTCATTAAGAAAACTAAGCCGTTCAAAGTCTTAAAAACTAAACATTTGATGATTTGTCCAAATCTACACATGCTACTGAAGAAGGACCGATACATTTTATTAGTCTATGTTCTAAATTGATGTTTGGTAAATTGACTTATTTAAAGCCATAGGGAAATGCCTCCAATGGCCTATTTGATTAGAGTTGCTGACTGTACAGTCTGAGATTACTCTAATGACAAACAAAGGAAAAGTCAAAGGGCACATATACAATGAAAGCTCATGACATAAAAAATAAGATGAGGAAAACATAATTAGGCCTCATTAATTTAGAAATTGTATAAATTATTGCAATGTTTAAATTAGACAAGGAGGTCTAAACAATTGTTTACTGTCTCTAAGGCAAATATTTGCTAGGTAGTTCAGACTATACGGCACAAGCAAACATTCCAAGCGTCCTTAGTTTGTGCAAGAAAGGTGGCAAGGTCTAAGGATCAGGCAAACTAGAACACAGTGAGTCATGTGCTTGGCATCCCTATTCATGAATATGTGTGATATTTATGCTGTGCCAATTGTGACACATTCACTGTGATACAGACTATAAAGGATATTAACGTCACTTTGCCATTCAGAGGATGTACACCGATGTAGTCAAGAGCTCTGAAACAGTATCAGGAGAGAAATCTTTTTTTTTTTCTTTTTTTTTTTAGAGAGAGGTACACTCTGTCACCAGGCTGGAGTGCAGTGGCTCCGTCTCAGCTCATTGCAACCTCTGCCTACCAGATTCGAGTGATTCTCCTGCCTCAGCCTCCCAAGTAGCTGGGATTACAGGTTCCTGCCACCATGCCTGGCTAATTTTTTTGTATTTTTAGTAGAGACAGGGTTTCACCATGTTGGCCAGGCTGGTTTTGAACTCCTGACTTCAAGTGATCTTCCTGCCTTTGCCTCCCAAAGTGCTGGGATTACAGGCATGAGGAACATCTTAAAGACCTGGATGTAGAGCCAATAGAAGACTGCTTGTTTACGATTCAGCTGCTAAAGCATGAAAAACAGGGTTTGACCTCTACCAAGATGAAAGGCAAGAGGAGTAAGATAGAATTCCAGCAATAAATAAATAAATAAGACAAGAAAAAAAGAAAAGGAAAAGAACTGCCCACCAGCCAAGACTATCCAAGTCCAGTAATGTACTGCTGGCCACTGAAGGAAAAGGCGGTAGGAGGGAGATGGACGCTTGACAGGGGTGTTGTGTAAGGGACTCCTGCTTCAGGTGAATGGTTGTGCCAGATGATGTCTCTTTCAATTCTTAGATGTTATGATACCACAATAATGTTTCCCTCAGACTCTAATATACTAATTATTCATATGAATATGGTCGATCCTAAGAAGGTTGAATACCTGTATGTCAAGGCATTTTCCAAATGATTAAATAAACTGTTCATTTATTGGTCTTGTCTCTAAAACCTTGTTTTCTATGTTATCAGTATCAGTGCATTGCCTTGCATTCAGTAACTGCTATATTACCTATTTGTTTTGAAAAATAAAATATTCACAATAATTGCCCAAGAAAATTTGATTATTCAATGACCAGAAAATGGGGAAATGAGGAATGATGATATTAGAAAACTTCCCTAGTAATAATGGCTGACATTAGAAAGTGCTTGCTGTCTTTCAGATACCATTCTAAGTGTTTTGCATATGATAACATTGTGTTTTGTGCAATATTCACAAAACTTTATAAGTGAATACTCTTATTATTCCCACTTCGCAGATGAGAAAACTGAAGTCTACAAAGGTTGATATAACTTGCTCACATCACACATTTGTAGGATAGAATCTGGATTCTAACTCAGCTAATTAGACTCTAGAGCTTGTGCTCTAAATTATGTACCCTATTGCTATAACATATCTACCTTCTATCCTAAATTGGTCTGTATGCATTTCTCTCTGTATACAGATCACTTTACAGATTTCTAAGAGATGAAGTTAATATATCATAAAGATGGTAAACGTGTCATATGGTTAACATAAAGTTCTGATTGTTCTTCTCTGAAAATGTTATGATGGTAATAACAGTCTTTATTTTACCTTTCCAGCACGCTTAAGTTCTTGCTTATCTTTGTTGGCAAATCCAGTCATTGCTGTGGTTTCAATCATTCCTGTCATGGCAAGTACTGGAGCAATACTCAGAATCAGGAGTGTCATCTCCCATCCATATATAAAGGAAATGATAACTGAAAGTCCCATGTTAGTTGCATTTTGTGTTAAGACACCAATCCTGGAACCTGTTGCCTATAATCAGATATATTTTGGGGAAAAAACTAAATTAACTTTAACTTTACAAGAATTCCTATTATAGTTCCTTGCAAAACAAGGTAGATGTTTTTTAAAAAAAATGATACTTAAATTTATACCTTGAATTGATACTTTGAGATTAAATAAGATACATATTTTTAAAATGCCCCAAACTAAGGAAATAGTATGCTTTATTTTTATGTCTTAATGTCCAATATTGAAATGTCCAAATGAACTAGATGTTAGTTTAGTGGAATACCATAGAAGACTGTATAGAAGCATGATAGGAACAAACACTCTGAAATTAAATACTGCTTCCTTAAAGGAGACTTTCATGTTGCTCTGAGACCTCTCGTTACACAGTTTGGCAGGATTTTATACCCCAATGCAAGTTGAGTGTATTGAAAGCTGAAGTTATAGGATTTCCTTCAGCTGCCACCTCTTCAACCCTAACTTACAGATAATTTCTTGGTAATAAAGCTGATATTTGAAAATTACAGAATCATAGTTACCGTTACAGAAAACTAAACAGTCTATCTTTAGTTAAGCATTTTTTACTATTTCCTATTGATAAAGTTATATTCACATTTTCTAGGAATTTTATGGAAAATGAATATTTTAATAATTAATAGCATTAAAGTACCAGTTTTAAATACATGCATAACTGACATGTACTTAAAATTTAAGTATTTGGAAAGATGATTTGAATTATGCATATAAATGCTTTTTGAAGGTTTTGCATATTCTATTTCATAGAGAATAAAAAGGAAGAGAATGCTATGCTTGAGCTTACGTATTTAATAGAATCTAATTTATCCTCTTAACGTTCTAAGGTGAATCATTAATTTTTATTTGAATGGAAAAATTTGCATTATGGAACCTGTAAAAATAAGATTTTTGTATATTTTTTGTACATTTACCTTTCACACAAATTATCTCTATTGGTGAAGATATTATAATCATGCAAGGAATAACTCATGCCATCTGACTCAGTGCTTTTTGGAGTGTGAAGCTTTGTGTTGGAGAGGCCAGAGTTGTTATGGAAAGGAAACCAACATGGACAGCAAACAGTAGGGCAGAAGGGAAGATATACTAAAAGGGCCCAAACAGGAGAAAGGTCAAAAGTAAACAGTAACCATAATTCTCATATGATAGTTGGAGCTAATATATAAAGACACTAAAAAAATAGCCAACTTTTACTAGACACTAAATAAGCACTTTACCTTTACCATCTTATTTAATCTCATAACAATGCAAAGAGATGGATGCTATTACTAGTCCTATACTATAGATGAGGAAACAAAAGTTGTATGACGAAATAACCTGCCCACAGCCATACAGCTTGTAACTGGAAGATAAAGAACTCTTTGTTCCCTGAATCATTTGGGATTAAGTGGCTGACTTGATATTCTATCATCCTTGCATACTTGGAGATGATGTTTTATAAACAAGAACATGGTCTCTCATATCCAAAATACCATGATCAAAATCAGGAAATTACGTATCATTTAAGGCCTAGACTTCCTTCAAGTTTTATCAATTGTCTCAGTAATGTATTTTATAGTGAAAGGATATCTGCAACTGGAATCACACATTTCATTTAGGTGTTATGCCTCTTCAGCCTCCTTTAGTATGGAATAGTTCTTCATTCTTAACTTGATGTTCATGACCTTGACTTTTTTGAAGATTGTGAGCCAGTTATCTGGTAGAATATTTCTCAATTTTAGCTTATCTTATATTTCCTCACAATCAGATTCAAATTATGCATCTTTGGTAAGAATCTCACAGAAGTGATGCCGTGTTCTTCCCATTGCATCCTATCAAGTGGCACACAATTTTGATTGGTCCTATTCCAGGCATCGTTCACTTGTGTAATTAATTAAGATGGTTTCTTCCAGGCTTCTCCACTATGAAGTTGCTCTTTCTCCCTCTTTGTAATTAATAAATGCTTTGAGGCAATTTGAAGCTATGTCAAAATCCAATTTCTCATCAAACTTTCAATTTATTTATTGCAGTTTGAACTAAGACTTTTTAATTTCTTCAGTGGTTTATAAACTGTTACTATAATCACTTATTTTGACTTAAATTATCCCAGATGTAGCCCGTGGAAGTTCCTTCAAGTTGGCTTTGTCCCGTGACATGTCCCTATCGGTTTTTGAATATGTCCTTACTTTCTGACATAAAATGATTTTCCAGGTTCATCTTTTACTGTCTCTGTCCTACTTCTGGAATCAGTCATTTCTCCAAAGATCCCTGTGTTCTTTTAGTGGAGAATTTTATTTAGCAGTCAAGATATGGTGCCACTTGTATTCATTATTACTGGAATATCAGTGGCCAAACTAGAGAATCTGTGTGTGTGTGTGTGTGTATTGATAGATACGTGCACACATTTACATCTATATTTGTTTTTCTATTTATATTTCTTGAAACTCGTAAGTCATGTCAATATCAATCAATTCCAAGTCAACATTGTAAGGTTATTTCCAGTTTTCTCCTTTTCCATATTTGCTATCCCCCTCTTCACAAGGGAGAGACCTGGCTCCCATTGTCTTTAATGGGTTGATTTGTGTGATTAATCTCTTGGTGGGTAACTCATCTGCTCTCATGTCTCCTGCATCTCCCTTGCATGGACATCCTCCTCACCCTGCTCTGGCTCTGCTTCCCTGCACTAGGCTGCCACCATGCAGGGGTGTCATCATATTAGGGCTGCAAAGCCCAGCCCTACTTCTTCCCCTACACTGACAGAAGGCCAGCGCTCTTAGCCACTTCATGGTAGTGTTGAGTTGAATGACTAAGGATATTCATTAAAGTGTATATTTCGGATAAGATTTCTCTCATTCCCATTTTTGCGCATTATAAATGGATTTCACTCGGTAAAGGTCTAAGAGGCAATATCAAGATAGAAAAGGAATTGGGAACATCATAGAATGAGGTAAAAGAAAATTTTAAAAACACTTTCAAATATGTAGAATTATCTTTATGACTTTTATAAGAACTACACATCTTATGGATCATCTTTCAGTGGGACGTATGATACTTCTTAAGCAATAAACTGAAACATTAAGTTCCTTTAGTGCTTGGATTAAAAAAAAAAAAATAAGGGCCCCTATTTACTTGGAAAGACAGGTAGAATTGACCACAGTCTGAAATATCTTTTTTGTTCTGATCATGAAAACAGGATAATTAGAAAAAGTTTAGATAATGTTAAAATTTGCATGCTTCCCGACATAAATACATGCATTCAGATTCAGTTTATTACGCGCATGCAGTTTTGTATCCTGACTTAATCCTTGCACATTATCCTGAAAGCTTTTTCTTGGATCATTAAATATTCTCCAGAAATATTTGGATTGCCTTCAATTTTCAGTTATTAAAAATATAATGAACATCTTTGTGAAAAATCTTTGTGCTCATTTAAAAAATGCCCTACTGTTAAATTTCTAACTGGAATTATACATTAAAGGGTATATAGTCTTACATTCTTGATGGGTATCGCCAAATTGCTTCCCTAAAAGATTACATCAATTTTCACCAAACTATCAAAAAATTAGCATCTTCATTAAAAAATAACAATAACAAATTCTCCCTCCCTCCAGGGCTTTGCCTAATTCCTAAAAAGCTTTGTGGTTTCAGTTTCAAGACTGTATCTGGTGATGACTCAACTGTTTTCCAATTTCTCACTAAAATATCTAAGAAAATTCCAAAAAAGTAAAACCTCACAACAGCAAACAGTCAGAAAACTATAAAATACCGAAAACTAAGATCAACAGATAGCCTGGTTAAGTGTTTGAAGGCATACACTAACTCTAAGAACCATGGGCCTAAATGGGCATGGCATTTGGCACATAATTCTGACTTACACTTCATCCCCTAGAAGTTTAAAGTTAACAAAGAGATAAATGAAGATGTATGTTATATGCTAAATTGTGTCTCCCCGCCCGCCGCCCTGCACCCCACATTTATATGTTTATGTCTAATCTCCATTTCCTCAGAATGTTACTGTATTTTGAAATAAGGTAATTATAAATAAATAAATTATAAATAAACGAGTAATTCAGTTAAAGTAAAGTCTTTAATGGGAGCTCTAATCTAACCTGACTGGTATTTTTTTCCTTTTTTTGAGATGGAATTTTGCTCTTGTTACCCAGGCTGGAGTGCAATGGTGCGATCTTGGCTCACAGCAACCTCTGCCTCCTGGGTTCAAGCGATTCCCCTGCTTCAGCCTCCCAAGTATCTGGGATCACAGGTATGAACCACCACGCCCCAGCTAATTTTGTATTTTTAGTAGAGATGGGGTTTCTCCATGTTGGTCAGGCTGGTCTCAAACTCCCAACCTCAGGTGATCCGCCCGCCTCAGCTTGCAAAGTGCTGGGATTACAGGTATGAGCCACCCCCCAGCTTTGGTATTCTGATAAGAAGAGGAAGTTTGGACACAGCAGACATTGTACACACAGAGAAGATCATATGAAAACGCAGACAGAAGACAGCCAACTACAAGCCAAGGCCTCAGAGAAAAACCCAATCGTGCAAACATCTTGATCTTGAGCTTCTAGCTTCCAGACTGTGGGGTAATGAATGTCTGTTGCTGCAGCCCCCTAGTCGGTGGTCCTTTGCTATGGCAGCCCGAGCTAATACACTGCCCTTTGCTCTTCGGCCTCCCACCCCCACCAGAAGTTTCAGAGTCATATGGACTAGACGACTGGGTGAGACACTGTGGGCCTTAAGTTCTTTGCATTGTCGGAGGCCTTCCACGTCTCTCCTTAAATACTAAATGCTTCTGGCACAGGGTCATCTCAAGCTCCAGATAGGAGCTGTGGAGTGTGGAGTGTGGCATTCAGGTCGGGGATGTGCTTGTAAGCCTGGGCCTTGTCGGTGGGTGTGTGGCCATCTAGGCCTTGGGAGTAGAGGAGATAGCTGGGGAGTCGAGTAGCTGGCAAAAAAAGATTCCCTAAGGCTCTGAGATTTGCAGCCCTTTAGAATTCCCAAGGGAAAACTGTATTTGTAACAGGCTTTAGGGTTCAGCCCTCACCCACTTTGCTTTACTGAATGAGCCCCTAGATTGTCCAGTTCCTCTTCTAGAGAAATGACAGGGCCTCCTGTTTTAAAATTTTGTTGCTTTTTACGACTCTAAAACTCACCTTAAGAATAACTTTTCCTCTTTTCCAGGCCCATTCCTTTCCCTACTATGGTCTTTTGAATTGAATACATGTCCCCATAATTCATCTTTAATGTTTATTAATGCATAGAAGTGTACCCATGGAAACTATATGATAATGTCTTTGTGTTTATCCCTTAAAATATCCAAATCTGGGGTGTAATAAAAAAAAATTGGCCTTTGCCTTTGGTTCCTGGAAAGTGTTGCTAAAAAAATACTAAATGCTCAGGCTGGGCACAGTGGCTCACGCCTGTAATGCCAGCACTTTGGGAGGCCAAGACAGGCTGAGGTCAGTAGTTTGAGACCAGCCTGGCCAACACGGTGAAACCCTGCCTCTACTAAAACTACAAAAATTAGTCTGACGGCCGGGCACAGTGGCTCATGCCTACAGTCCCAGCACTTCAGGAGGTCGAGGCAAGTGGATCACCTGAGGTCAGAAGTTTGAGACCAGCCTGGCCAACATGGTGAAACCCTGTGTCTACTAAAAATACAAAAATTAGCTGGAAGTGGTGGCTTGTGCCTGTAGTCCCAGCTACTCTGGAGGCTGAGGCAGAAAAATCGCTTGCACCCAGGAGGTGGAAGTTGCAGTGAGCCAAAATATCACCACCGCACTCCAGCCTAGGTAACAAGAGCAAAACTCCATCTCAAAAAACAAAACATAA
Source organism: Cacajao melanocephalus (assembly GCA_963573385.1). Classification (NCBI taxonomy): domain Eukaryota; kingdom Metazoa; phylum Chordata; class Mammalia; order Primates; family Pitheciidae; genus Cacajao; species Cacajao melanocephalus. Next base: position 13,495 of record CAUYLG010005789.1, on the reverse strand, counting down.
CAAAATCAAACTATAGAGACAGAGAGTAAAATCATGGTTTCTAGGAGGTGGGGGTTCAGGGGATTGAGAAGATATGGGTAAAAGGACACACAATTTCAGTTAGGAGGAATAAGTTTAAGAGATCTATTGTATATCATGATAACTATAGATAATAATAATATATTGTAAACTTGAAAATTACCAAGAAAATACATTTTAAGTGTTCTCACTACACAAAAAATAAGTATTTGAAATAATGCATATGTTAAATAGTTTAATTTATCCTTTTGTAATGACTACATATATAAAACATTATTTTTATACCACAAATATATAAAACTTTTACTTATCAATTTAAAAAGTTACTATCAATGTATATGCTACATATTGGAATGGTTAAAAGATAAGGAGATATAAAAAAGATCCTTATAAGATAGGATCAATAGCTGATTAAATATTGAAGAAGAAAAGATTATTGGTTTTGAAGACAAAGCAATAGAAACTATTCAAAATAAATGCTGGAAAAAAATGAACAAAGCATTGGTGAGCTGTGATAAAACTTCAGGCAGCCTAATATATGTATAGTTAGAGTCCTTGAAGAAGAGCAGAGACTAGAAAAACAGGGAAAAAAAAATACTTGAATAAATAATGGTCAATACGTTTTAAAAATCTGGTGAAAACTATAAACCCAGGAATCTAAGAATTTCAGTGAACTTCAAGCATAAGAAATAAGTAGGAAGCTATATTAAAACTCATCACAATCACATTACAAAGTTAATGATAAAGAGAGATTCTTAAAAGCAAAGGGAGAAAAAAAACATTATGTTCAGAGGAAAAAAAAGATAAGGATAATGAAAAATTCCTCACTGAAAAAATTCAAGCAAGAAGACAGTAGAGCAGTATCTTCAATATACTAAAATAAAGAAAGGAAGAAAAAACTGGGTTGGGTGCAGTGGCTCACACCTGTAACCCCGGCACTTTAAGAGGCTGAGGCAGGCATATCCCTTGAGCCTAGGATTTAAAGACCAGCCTGAGCAACATGGTGGAACCCTGTATTTACAAAAAATACAGTTAGCTGGACATGGTGGCATGTGTCTGTAGTCCCAGCTCCTCAAGAGGATGAGGTGAGAGGATCACCTGAGCCTGGGAGGTTGAAGCTGCCAGCCTTGGTAACAGAGTGAGACTGTGTCTCAAAAAAAGAAAGGATGAAAAGAAAAACTGTCAACCTCAAATTCCATAACTGGTGGAAATACATTTCAAATATTGAAAGGGAAATAAAGACATTTCAGGCATAAAAAGCTGAAATAATTAGTCACTATCAGTCCTACAGTACATTACAAGAATGGTGAAAAAAAGACCTGGATGCAGAAGGAAAATGATACCAATGGAAATAGGTACTTAGAGTAAGGAATGAAGAGACCAAAAGTGTTAGCTACATGAGTAAATAGATAGAACTTTACATATTTATTAAAATTATTTAAAGGATGATTAATTACAATGTACTATAGGTTTGTTATATATGTAGAAGGAAACTGTATGAAAATAGCAAAAGATTTAGATGGGAAAATGGAAGTACTGCACTATTTTAAGTTTCTTCCGCTGTAAGTTGCCATGCATATTGCTTGAAGTAGACTGATAAGTTAAAGATGGGGACTATAAACCCTAAAGTAACCACCAGAATAACAAAACAAAAAATTAGCAATATCACTTTCCCTGCTCCTCCAAAAAGAGATGAAATAGAATAGTAAAGAATTTTATTCCAAAAGAAGGCAGAAAAATAGGAAAACTGGAAAGAACATATGGAATGAAGAGCAAATTGCAAAATGAGAGCTTAAACCTAATCATGTTGATAACCACATTAAATGAAAATGGTCCAAATATCCCACTGAGATATTTGAAGAGACCTACCTGTATACTGCCTATGAGAATCACACTCTAAATACAGAGACACAAATAAAATAAAAGTACAAAGTCATGGTTCATATGGATTTCTTCTTTTGTAAAATGCCACCTGAAGTTCTTTTGTGGATTTTTTATAGCATGAGTTGACAAACTAGATTGCAGACCAAATCTGACCCTATATCTGCTTTTATACTGTCCATAAGGTAATGTTTTTTATATATATTTTTAATGGTTAGGAACCAATCAAGAGAATAATATTTTGAATCATGTAAAAGTGGTATGCAATTCAAATTTCAGCGTCCATAATTAAAGTTTTATTGGAACATAGTCATGCCTTTTTGTTTACCTACTGTTTTAATTTTTTTTTTTTTTTTTTTTTTTTTTTTTGGGACAGAGTCTCGCTCTGTTGCCTAGGCTGGAGTGCAGTGGCATGATCTTGGCCTCTGCCTCCCAAGTTCAAGCAATTCTCTCGTCTCAGCCTCCTAAGTGCCTGGGATTACAGGAGCCCACCACCATGCCTGGCTAATTTTTGTGATTTTAGTAGAGACAGGGTTTCACCACGTTGGCCAAGCTGGTGTCAAACTCCTGACCCCAGGTGATCCGTCCACCTCAGCCTCCCAAAGTGCTAGGGATTACAGGTGTGAGCCACCTCGATGAGCCTTATCTTAATGAGCTGGCTGACTGGTCGTGTTTACCTATTGTTCAGGCTGTCTTAGGTTATAGTGATGGTAGCTGCTAGAGAAACTGTATATGGCACTCTCATCACTTTCCACTGCTGCTCAGCATGCTACAAATCTCAGTGATGCGGTTATCATTTGACATCATGTTGAGTATTGCTGTACTGATACACTTTATCCTAGTTTTTAAAAATACCATTACCTGCCCATTATCTCAAAACAAGAAAATAAGAGAAATGCGGTCTTTGAATGCCATGCTTTTACAAAACAGTGGACTGTGAATCATTTTGTATTCTAATTAGATGCCACAGCATTGTGTTTTTTATGCTATGATGCTAAATAGTGCTGAAAAATACAAAATATGTCAACATTAGCAGACTGAGCACTTATCGCAATATTCCCAACTTATAGGAAAGCAACATTCAGAAAAACTAGCAAATGTAAAACAAAATATCTCAACAGAATTTCTTCAAAACTAAAATATGAAAATGAGAATGAAACCAAAGTAAGTTTTTAAATGGCTCATTCATTGGCCAAGCAAAGAAAGTCATTTATGGATTGTGAGTTAATTAAACCATGTTTGATTGTAGCAGTGGAAGAAATGTGTTCAGACTGCATAATTTACATAAGACTATCTGCCATTTGGTGAGAACAGTTGCTCACAGTTACAGACATTGAGAGTACATCCACAATCAATTAAAAAATAACGTGGATTATTTTGAGTAGTTTTCCCTGGTTCTTAATGGGTTGACATATGTTACTGACACTGCTCAGTTGCTGGTTTTTTCAGAAGCCGATGTTGAATTTGAAGTAAGTGAAAAGTTAGGCGCTATAAATAAGTAGTTTCTGTGGAACAAGTACTGCTGAGAATATTTTCAAAGAAGTTGAGGAAAAAAATAAGTACAGTCTGAAGTAGAATCTACTAAAATACATTACAACTGATGGTTAAAATATTCATAGAGCAGAAAACAAGCCTTAGTCAGACAAATTTACAAAGCTTGTGAAAATGTAAAGTGTTTAAAGCCTACGGTTATTTATTGTTATTATTTGTCAGCATATATTTTGTGGAAAGTAATTGAATTTATCATGTATTATTGGACCAGTAGTGTCAATGATTAAATTCATTTGCACTTGTAGATTTAACCATCTTCATTTCTTTCTTTATTTTTTTTGAGACGAAGTCTCACTCTGATGGGAGGCTAGAGTGCAGTGGTGTGATCTTGGCTCACTACAACTTCCACTTCCTGGGTTCAAGTGATTTTTCTGCTTCAGCCTCCCAAGTAGATGGGACTACAGGCGTGTGCCACCACACCCAGCTAATTTTTATATGTTTAGTAGAGACAGGGTTTCACTGTGTTGGTCAAGATGGTCTCAATCTTTTGACCTCGTGATCCACCACCTCAGCCTCCCAAAGTGCTGGGATTACAGGTGTGAGCCTCCGCACCCAGCACCATCTTCATTTCTGTGAATTTTTGTCAAGGCAACTTTTTGACTTACCTTACCACACAACAGTTTGATGGCTTAGCAGTGGTAAAGTTTTTTGCAATATTATGAATTCAGGACCAAGATTGAAAAAAAAAATTTTTCAGACAAGTTCTCACTTTGTCACCCAGGCTAGAGTGCAGTGGCACAGTTATGGCTCACTGCAGCCTTGACCACCCAGGCTCAAGTGATCTTCCTGCCTTGACCTCCTGAATTGCTGGGATTACCAGTGTGACCCACTGCACCTTGCTTGAAAACTTTTTAAAAAGAGCCATCCTTAACCACTATTATCAAATACTGAATGGCTCTATTAGCTTCTGCTGTACATTTGATTATCTTTCTTAATCCAACCTATAACTGCAAGATAAAACAACAATTATGTGCCAACCTTATGTTGTGGAAAAATCATTTCCATGACAACATTGTTTGAATCAAAATTAATGTCAAGTTGTTTTATATACTTCTCATGTCAAAAAATTAAATCAAGAAATGAGGTTACCATTGTTCAGGTAATAACTAACTAGTAAACTCACTGGGCTCTTGGACTTAATAAATTAAATAAATTTTTATGCTTTATTTGGGCAAAATATTACAGCTCTGATGAGAAGAGTTCTAGGCCTTAGAATTGGACGTGTCAGTCGTATATCAAATGTACATTCTGGTGTCAATAACACACTATCTTGTGGACAAAAATGAGATAAGACTTTTGGTTGATGAAAAGGGATTATTAAAATGTACAGAAATAATGCCTTGTAATTTTATAGAATTGAGTCTCCAAAAGAATCTAAAATGGGGCCAGGCGCAGTGGCTCACACCTGTAATCCCAGCACTTGGGGAGGCCAAGGTGGACGGATCACGAGGTCAGGAAATTGAGACCATCATAGCCAACTTGGTTAAAACCCGTCTCTACTGAAAATACAAAAATTAGCTGGGTGTGGTGGCATACGCCTGTAGTCCCAGCTTCTTGGGAGGCTGAGGCTGGAGAATTGCAAATCGCTTGAACCCGGGAGGCGGAGGTTGCAGTGACCCAAGATCATGCCACTGTATACCAGCCTGGTGACAGAGTGAAACTCCATCTGAAAAAATAATAAATAGAATCTAAAATGGCTTTTAGCTTTAATTAAACCACATATAACACAGAAAATAGTCTGTTGACAGATGTACTGGCAATAAGCCATTCCCTTGGGCTAAAGCAATATCAGTTAAATTGGTTGTATGCAGACAACTATTCTAGGAATCATGTTGTCCTATGACTCTATTTCACTAACATGTTTTTATCATGACTTTCAAAATATCAGAGCTTTTAAAAATGTCCAGATGCATATCTTTACAGCCATGAGTTAAAGGTTTCAAACTAAGATTTATTATTATTAAGGAGCTATTTTATGAACATTCATTCTAATATATTTGATAGAAATGTAACTGAAATTACATGATGAAGAAATTGAGATGGAGTATGACTTATTTAAGTCAATATGATACGAAATATGACCCCCAATTATTATTTCCTAGCTCAACTTTATGCTAGAGTGTCCTTGTGAGGAAGAGTTCATTTGTGGACAAATAAGATTGGTAAACAATCTTCCTTTTATAGAAAAACTATTCATTGAAATTGAATATGAATCTATCTTTATATGGCAAAGTAAGGTTTTGTAAATTACCTGTTATCAGAGACAGTGTCACTCTTGAATCTTCTTTGGTTGTTTTACTCCTTAAGTTAATTTTTAAAATTAGATTTTTAAAATATAGAGATGGGGTATCACTATGTTGTCCAGGCTGGAGTGCAGTGGCTATTCACAGGTACCATCCCCTTGTATATTGATCAGCATGAGTGCTTTACGGACTCCACGTGCAACCTGGGACAGTTTGCCCCTTGTTTTACTCTTTAAATTTGGCAACTTTAAAATCTTTCATCAGGATTCCCCCCATTAATAAATGCTCTAGCTACTAGTTCTAATGCAAAATAAATGATTTGACTTGTCTAGAAGTTATTATGAGACCAGCACTTAATAACTGCAATGATAAAGTTTCAAGTGATGAAATGATATTAGGTGCTTGTAATCAGGTTGACAACAATTTCCAATAACTTCCCTCAGAGACAATACTTTTTATTAGAAACAATTAATAAATGGAAGGACAGTAATATTGGGTCTTTCAGTACTAATCTGGTTTATCAGTTGAAGCAAATATTGCTAGAAGAGATGTCTCACATATTAATATAACTGCTGGTAAGAATGCCTGTTTCACTACAAAGATTCTGACAAGATTTGAAATATAAGTAGCAAGAGACAAACATTAATACAGTAAAGAAAAAATAGCAAATTTTGTGGAGTGGGAATTCAAATGGAATTATAGGGATTAATATTTCTGCTTGGAGCAGGAAACCATGAAATTCCTAAACTCAAGTCAATCAGATAGTTATATGGTGCTATGGAGATTAATGCCATATCATTATTTTATTATTAAGTGAATTCTATCCATGATCTTTTCATGTATGCTAGTAAAATTGAACTCCTCAGCCCTATTTTAAAATCTAAATCCAATCTAACATAATTCTAGAACCTTGCCCTCAAAATTAACAAAAAGAATTCCAGAAAGAGATGAAGATGCACCCTTTCCTCTTGAGCTCTTTTTCCATCATAATATTAGGTTTCTAAACCAAAGTGAATGCTTGTGAATATTCACAACTGTAACCCACTTATTCTATTCTCTGATAATAGAAATCCGATCTTGCAGGTATGCATATGTCAAACAAAGAGGTCTTGCAAGAGTTAAAAAAAAAAACTTAGAATGGTTGCCCTGTCCTGTGGAAATAATCTCTAAAAGAAATATACAATCGTGATGGGTTTAGTTGACAATTTGTTGTTCTGCTAACAAAGCTGTAGGCAACATCTCAGTATTTCTAAATAGAATAAATACTTGTAAGATTTTTCTGTCATTCAGAGGTGAATTATTGACATTTTCCTTTTCTCCCAAATGCATGATAAGGAAAACGGGAACCCTATAATTCTACTAGAATTCTTATTTTAACAGAGATGGAAAGCTTTATCTTACTTCAGTTTAAAGTAGGAAACCTTGTTTTCTGCTGCTTTTCTCAGTTAAGATCCCATTTGCTATACAAAGATGAATTTTGTTAAAATAATTAGAAGAAAATTAACAAATTATTATTTACCTCTTCTACACTCTTCTTCCCACACGTATTTAAGCATGACTTTGACATACATTATGCTGGTCATTCCATCAGTAATTATGAATATATATAAATACCTTGCTTATGCATTTTACTGGTCATGTTTACACAATTCTTTTTAACTTGTATAACAACTAGTACAGAATCGTTTCTGGATGCACACATGACACTGAATTGTTAGACACTATTTTAATTAAAAACTTATTTTCTGGAGGAAGGAAAAACTGAAGCTTTTTCTTATATTAAAACTCTTGAAGTGTGTGAGTTTTCATTTCGTTATTTTATCTAACTATTCAATTCTGAGCTCTTTTTTCTAACTTATTCTTGATCTCTTCTTTAGTCCTCTAGTTATCCTAATACACGTACTAAATATTCTCTATTTTTGCTTAAAAATATCCAGAACAGAAAGGCTTCCTTTTGTCTTTCACTGAGAGTTACCTGTTAACCATGAGACTTACCTGGCCTCCTTAATTTTGTGGGGAATCTCAGCACAGCTCACATATATGCACAGAGACATGTGTGCACACCACATACATACATCATTTAAAAATAAAAACAATATACATACTCCTTGAATTTGTGCTATATCTGTGGCTAATATTGTTGTCAAGGCTCCCGTGCTGTTTTCCTTCTCATCGAACCAAGCAATATCCTAGAGAAAAGGAGAATTAACGTAGGGTTGTCAAAAACCATTATTTTCTCTGACTAGTGATTTTTCTTCTGTAAGTCAGAAGACATTTACCTGCCTCCTCACTCACAGGTACTTAATTCCTATAAATAAAATGGACCAAATGACTTTTGATTCTTTTTTCATGAAGATATATATTATTATGTAAGCTGAAGAACTTAAGCCCAAGAGCTTGGACTCATTACTCATTACCATATTGTATAATAATCAGTGTTAAATTTAAACTAAAATGGTCATTTTAAATCATCAAGTGATTTGTAATTTTACTCCAAAAGTCATTTGTGAAGAGCGGACACAATTCAAAAGGCTGGAGAGGGGGCTCACAGCTGTCATTTTAACACTGGGAGGCCAAGGTGGGAAGACTGTTTGAGTCCAGGAATTCAAGACCAGCCTGGCCAACATGGCAAAACTCTGTCTCTACAAAAAACACAAAAATTAGCTGGGCATGGTGGTGTGTACCTGTAGTCCCAGCTACTTGGGAGGCTGAAGTGGGAAGATTGCTTGAGCCTGGGAGGCAGAAGTTGCAGTGAACTGAGATTGCATCACTGCACTCCAGAGTGCCAGAGTGAGATTCTGTCTCACCAAAAAAAAAAAAAAAAAAAAGGTAAGGCAGTAAATCACTCAATTTAGAAATATTTTCAAAACTTTCCACCTAAACTAACTAATGATAAAAAGTCTATCTCCTTCTCTTTAGGAGCCACATAATACAGATTTTCTCTGACGCTTCGCATTACCCCCTAGAACTTACAGGTGTCTCCATGAGCTCAGGGTCCTAGATACTGAAAGAGCATCCTATATAGAGATTACAGTGTGCACCACACAGTAGCCACTTTGAAAGCACAATCCCAGGCAAGAGCCAAACATACTGTGAATACACAGCAGCAACAATAACCACAGCACTGCTGAACTGAAAGACTACTTGCTTTTGATTGTGTACTCTCTCTCCAAAATTAAGATACTGTATATATTTTTTAATTGGTTCTAGATTTCAACATGACATGGAATGCACAGATAATTTTTAGATACAGTATAAGGTAAAAAACATGAAAAGAATTTATTAGTGAATATTACATTCCTGATTTTATAGTAACTTGCTGTAAAACACCACGAATAGGTACATATGCAATTAATCTTAGTCATTATCGGATGTTCAGTGGACAAGATGTCCAAAATTGCTTTTCAGCAAGGCACCAATTGTGTACTCCAGGGACTGTTTTCCAGCATAGGCAATATACACGAAAACATTTAGCAGTGTTTCTGGCGCTTAGCTGGTGAGTAAAAATTAGCTTGCATCCTCGCTTCCTGACAGGAATATAATTATAAGAAAGGCCATCAGGCTTTTGATACTGGTAGATATCCAGTTTTTTCCTGCCAATAGTTCTACTTGAAATAAAAATACAATAAAACCATGTAAAGTGCTTGGCATGTATTCTCTCATTTAATCATTACAACAACTCTAAGAGATAGATAATATGATTGATTACTCACATTTTAGGAGTAAAAATACCAAGGTACTTAGAGGTACTTAGAGATTAAGTAATGTGTCCAAGGCCACATAGCTGGTAGGTGCTGAAGCCAGGATTTAAACCACACCAACCAGAGGCCAGAGTTTTTAATTTTTTAGTTTCATTTTTTCTTGGATTTGCTTCTATTAAAGATGGAGTTTATTCTAAGTGCATAGTGTACCTTAAGATATTGCCTGGCACAGTGTTAGCAAGCAATTAAAAAACTAAGCAACATATAGATATAGATGTATATAACATAAAGATAGCTTCTGTAGTTTGAGGGAGAAATGAGGTTCTGTTAAAAGTCATGCAACTCATTAGTTAAAAAAAAATTTCCATGGGGCCCAGTGGCTCACACCTATAATCCCAGCACTTTGGGTGGCTAAGGTGGGCAGATCACTTGAAGTCAGAGGTTCGAGACCAGCTTGGCCAACATGGTGAAACCCTGTCTCTACTAAAAATATAAAAAAAGTTAGCCAGGTGTGGTGGGGCATGCCTGTAATCTCAGCTACTCAGGAGGCTGAGACAGCAGAATCGCTTGAACCTGGGAGGCGGTGGTTGCAGTGAGCCCAGATCACGCCATTACACACCAGCCTGGGCAACAGAGCGAGACTCTGTCTCAAGAAAAAAAGAAAAATCCATTAAATGTAGTACTGATTTAGTTAGCCTCAACTTATATTTCTTATTTAAAAAATTATTATTTTTTTTTAACTTTTAAGTTCAAGAGTACATGTCCAGGTTTGTGATACAGGTAAACTTGTGTCATGGGGTGAGGGGAGTTTGTTGTAGAGATTATTTAAGTTTTTAATCAATTATCTTGTTCTGCCTGTCATATGACTGAAGAATTACAGTTGAGTTTCAGGACCTGTTTCTCATGCTCCAGGACTCATTACCTCAAATCCTTTTAGAAGTAGCTTAGGTACATTTTGAAGCTCCTTAGTGATCACCATCAATGCTATCATAATTTAAAGCATCCCAAGAAGCCTTAGCCAATCTAATTTAGAGGGAAATGGGGAAAAATAAACTCCTAACATGTTAAAAAATATTTATCATTAAGAATTGTAAACTTAGCTTTGAAACACAGTCAACGAATTATTTACAATGATTGAAGTCAGCAACACTTAGAACATTCTTTTTAACAGGAAGAATCTAAAGTAATCACATAAAATATGGACTTTATACTTACAAAAATACCATACCTGTTTCTATACATACCTCTACCCCAAATGAGGCTTCACAATGCTTATAAAAAGCACTGCAGGCCTCAGCACGGTTGCTAAGCCTTAAAAATTCTCATCTTAGTACAAAAATCAGGTAATAAGAGTTAGGTAAAACTGCACGCTAGAAGCTTCCCATACCATAGACAAAGCAAAATTGTGAAGATGCTTACAGAGAAAGGGTTATACTACAATATACTACTCTTCTTTTTCTCCAATTTAAAAGGTAAAGCTAAGAATCAAAAGGAGTGCTGACGGATGAAGAGGGAAAACAAACAGCTTAACCTATGCGGTTATTTAATACCATGTGCTAAATGGCATAGACTTTCTGTGCATGTCTTTTTAAGTATGAGCATGAGTTTTTAAAGCCCAGAGTTTATGGCATATAGATTGGAGCATCCTTATGAGTGGAAACTACTTTATCCAAAAATGTTACAGTCCTAATGTTCACATGGTTAATACTAGACAGAGGATTAATGCCCAGTATTATAACCATCAAAATACTAGATTAACCACAGCTCCTCTCATTAAACTGGCTCATGGCCTTGAGATTCTTCCACTAAAAGCATTCTGTGAACAGAAAGGAAGTTCAAAGTAATGCTTGGAAAAATTAAAATTTATATTCTTCTGTATAAAAACAAACATCTAGGAATTCAGGAAACATTTTCAAAGGTATCTAGAAGTTTAAAATAAATTTATTTGAACAGGGAAAAAGATAAATTTTAAAAACGAAGCATAAATGAGTAGAAATTGTCAACAAATGTGAAATATGGTATTAGTTAAGTAAAGTCTCAACTTATTTCATGGAAGATTTGTGGCAAAGACATAAAGTATTCATAAATTTAAAAATAATAATGAGGCCAGGCGTGGTGGCTCATGCCTGTAATCCTAGCACTTTGGGAGGCTGAGGCAGGTGGATCACCTGAGGCAGGAGTTTGAGACTAGCCTGGCCAACTTGGTGAAATCCCGTCGCTACTAAAAATACAAAAATTAGCTGGGCGTGGTGGCAGGTACCTGTAATCCCAGCTACTCAGGAGGCTGAGGCAGGAGAATCACTTGAACCCGGGAAGCGGAGGTTGCAGTGAGCTGAGATACGCCGTTGCCCTCCCGTCTGAGTGACAAGAGTGAGACTCCATCTCAAAATAAATAAATAAATAAAATAATGTACAAGTTTAGCATGAGAGGTACGTGCTGACATCAAATTGATTTATGATCCTACAAGTAGACTTTTGTTTTTCTGGATTAAGGAGTGTCTCCAAATGTGGAACACGAAGGAGAGATGGGACCTTTTTGAACAGAAGGTATAAGGTCACCGATAGCTTTAGAGCATCGTGTTGCCAGGGGAAACCTCCAACTTGCTCCGCTGCACTTTGTATCTTGTAGCTCCCTAAAGTACAGTTGTTGCAGGGCAGCATTCAGAGAACTGCTCCTAAAAGTCCCAAGATTTAAAAATGGGATTTGACAACTCAGTTGGAGTGACAGTAACTCTATTTCTGAAAAGAAATCGCCCTGGCAGGAAGCTATTTGGTCCTGCCTGGTGAGCTTTCGTGACAGAAAGTGAGGTGAAGGGCTACTAATGATTACTGGCTTTCAGGGTAACCCAACACATTTTAGCCTCGTGAAAGAATTTTAGAAGTACCAGTCTGAGACATTCCTTCCTTTTGCCTCCAAGACTCACTTCTGAAGATCACTACTTGATCCACCTATTTTTAGCTATTTCACAGAGGTGACTGATCATTTACATGATGCAGGCAGACCTGGCAGCTAGACCGATGTTATCTAAGTTCAGGAGTCTTCTGGTAAAGGCAGAGATTGGCTGCTTTATGAAGTGTAGAGTCAAATACTTAAGCTATGCCCATGGATTAGAACTAGAGAAATTAACAACTCCTTTTTAGATACGTTCCCAAGATATGGTAGCTCTCTTTTTGTTTTAATTTGGCCTTCCATTCTGATCCTGGAACACTACCTCACTCATTAAAAGAAAGATTTGTCAAGATGAATGCAAGGAACAATGAGTAGATCCTATGTTTTTTTCTATAAGCTGTATTTTTGAACATCATATTTTTGGACTTGCTTCTTTTAGAAAAATATAAGACTTCTGACATCAGGTTTTGCTGCCCAGAACAAAAAGAGCGTACTTTCAACAGATCCGAAAGAAAGATTATGTCAAAAATTGACTTGAGACAGAATTAAAGCTAGACTGTTTTTCAACAAATTTTAAATAAAATAAGAAAAATTCAACTTAACACTGACCTGATATAACATGGCTTTGAAGGCCAAGTGTCTTAATCTCATGGTTAAAATTTCCCCTGCTCTGCCATAAAATAATCCCTGAAAAACAAACAAACAAACAAAAATCTACATTATTTTCCTTTGTAACATTTAGTTGATATATTTTTAACTCAAATAGAAAGAATGACAACAAAAAGTAATCATGCTGAGGCTTGTTTTATTTATTAAATGCTTACCTGCATGAAATAACTGACAAAGCAAATAACACCCAAAATGACGAATATCATGGAATAAATTTCTGCATCATGCTTTAATGTGGTTTTATCATTATTTCCAAACATCTGAAAAGGAACATTTTTTTAAATTAGATGTTTGGAGGAAAATATAAAAGAAACAGAAAAATAAAATAAAAATTTCTGTATATCAGGAGTTTTAAAATTCTCTCTCTCCCTTTCCTTTCTTCCTTCCTTCCTTCCTCTCTCTCTTTCTTTCTTTCCTTTCTTTCCTTTCTTTCCTTTCTTTCTCTCTTTCTCTCTTTCTTTCTCTCTCTCTCTCTCTTTCTTTTCTTTTCTTTTCTTTTCTTTCTTTCCTTTCTTTCTTTCGTGGAACTGTTACAAATGACC
>CAUYLG010005788.1:0-24926 GCA_963573385.1 Cacajao melanocephalus | reverse complement strand
GAATGGCAGTCCATTCTTGATTTGGCTCTCTTTAAGTCTGTTATTGGTGTATAGGAATGCTTGTGATTTTTGCCCATTGATTTTGTATCCTGAGACTTTGATGAAGTTGCTTATCAGTTTCAGGAGATTTTGGGCAGAGGTAATGGGGTCTTGTAAATATACAATCATGTCATCTGCAAATAGAGACAATTTGACTTCCTCCTTTCCTATTTGAATACCCTTTATTTCTTTTTCTTCCCTGATTGCTCTGGCTAGAACTTCCAATACTATATTGAATAGGAGTGGTGAGAGAGGGCAACCTTGTCTAGTGCCAGATTTCAAAGGGAATGCTTCCAGTGTTTGCCCATTCAGTATGATATTGGCTGTTGGTTTGTTGTATATAGCTTTTATTATTTTGAGATACGTTCCCTCAATACCTAGTTTATTGAGGGTTTTTAGCATAAAGGGCTGTTGAATTTTGTCAAAGGCCTTCTCTGCATCAATTGAGATAATCATGTGGTTTTTGTCTTTGGTTCTGTTTATGTGATGAATTACATTTATAGTCTTGCATATGTTGAACCATCCTTGCATCCCTGGGATGAAACCTACTTGATCGTGGTGGATAAGCTTTTTGATGTGCTGTTGCAGTCGGCTTGCCAATATTTTATTGAAGATTTTTGCATCAGTGTTCATCATGGATATTGGCCTGAAGTTTTCTTTTCTTATTGAGTCTCTGCCGGGTTTTGGTATCAGGATGATTTTGGTCTCATAAAATGATTTGGGAAGGATTCCCTCTTTTTGAATTGTTTGGAATAGTTTCAGAAAGAATGGTACCAGCTCCTCTTTGTATGTCTGGTGGAATTCGGCTGTGAACCCATCTGGACCTGGACTTTTTTGGGTGGTAGGCTCTTAATTGCTGCCTCAACTTCAGCCCTTGTTATTGGTCTATTCAGGGTTATGACTTCTTCCTGGTTTAGGCTTGGGAGGAGGCAAGTGTCCAGGAATTTATCCATTTCTTCCAGGTTTACTATTTTATGTGCATAGAGTTTTTTTGTTTTTTTTTTTTCCTAGCAGTCAGATCCTTCTGCTGCAGTGCTGGAGGTCCACTCCAGATACTGCCTACCTGGGAATCACCCACAAGGGCTGCAGAACAGCAAGGATTGCTGCCTGTTCCTTCCTCTGGTGGCTTCATTCTGGAAGGGTACCTGCCAGATGTCAGCCAGAGCTCTCCTGTATGAGGTGTCTCTTTAGATATCCAGGGGTCAGGGAGCCACTTCAGGAAGCAATCTGTGTCTTGTCAGAGCTCTCAAGTGTTCTGCTGGGATCTTTGTTGCTCCCTTCAGCGCTGGGGAGCAGGGACATTTAAGTCTGCTGCAGCAGAACTCACAACCACCCCTTTTCCCAGGTGCTCTGTCTTGGAAAGGTGGGGCTTTATTTATATGTCCTTTATGGGCTGCTGCCTTTTTTCAGAGATGCCCTGCCCAGCAGGGAGGGAGTCTAGTCACAGTCTGCCTGCAGAGGTGTTGCTGAACTGCTATGGGCTCCGCCCAGCTGCTGTGTAGATTTCCTTGTGATTTTGTTTACATAGGTAAGGCTAGAACTGACTCAGTAATGGTGGACTGCCCTAGTAATGGAGGATTGCCTCGGTAATGGGGGACTACCTCGGTTATGGTGGACTCCCTTCCCCTCACCAAGCTCAACTGTGCCCAGTTGAGCTCAAACTGCTGTGCTGGCTGCGAAACTCTCAAGCCAATGTGTTTCCTTTTGCTGGTCTTTGTGGGCATGGGACCCACCAAGCCAGATTACTCGGTTCCCTGCCTTCAGCCCCTTTTTTCAGGGGAATGATCGGCTCTGTCTCACAGCCATTCCAGGTGCCAGCTGAAACAGCCACCCAGATTTGTGATGGAAACCCACAGTGCCAGCTAAAACGACCATCCAGTTCTGTTCTGGGAACTGCAGTGCTTGTTGGCCCAGCAGGAATCTCCTGGTCTGTGGGCTGTAAAGACCGTGGGAGAAACACAGTATTTGGCCAGAGTGCCAGAGTGGCCACAAAAGTCCCTGATGGCCTCTGTTGGGTGTAGGGGGGTGTCTTCCAGCCCATTGCACTTCCAGGTGAGGCAGCGCCCCACCCTGCCTCGGTATGCCCTCCTTGAGCTACACCCACTATCCAACCAGTCCCATTGAGATAAACCTAGTACCTCAGTTGGAAATGCAGAGATCACTTGCCTTCTGTGTTGCTCTCACTGGGAACTGCACTCCAGAGCTGTTCCTATTTGGCCATCTTGAATAGTCTCTCCATGAATTTTTTTTTAACAAGCGCACCAAGATAATTCAATGGGAAGAGAGTCTTTTCAATAAACAGTGCTGGAACAACTGTGTGCTGGTATTTACAGTATGGGGTCCCTTAGCTTCCGATCTCTGCCCTTGGAGCCATCTTAAATTCCACTGTCAGTTTTATCACCTTCAAATATTACTTTCATCAAGTGTGCCTCCAATAGTGAGTGGAGAAGAGTATTTTGTTGAAGTTTGCAACCTAATCCTTGGGAGCCAGAGGTGGGAATTTTAAAATGAGGTCTTTTCCTTGTAATTTTCTTAAAGTGGTATCACTGCCCTTTCAAGATGCCAAGCAATGAGCTGCTCTGTTGACAGTCGACATCAAGCCCCACATCAGAGCCAGAAGCCTTTTTATTTTTTTTTTTTTTGAGACAGAATCTCACTCTGTTGACCAAGCTGGAGTGCAGTAGCATGAGCTCTGCTCACTGCAACCTCCACCCCCTGGGTTCAAGCAAGTCTCCTGCCTCAGTTTCCCAAGTAGCTAGGATTATGGGCACACACTACCATGCCCGGCTAATTTTTGTATTTTTAGTAGAGACAATATTTCACCATGTTGGCCAGGCTAGTCTCAAACTGCTGACCTCAAGTGATTCACCCACCTTGGCCTCCCAAAGTGCTGGGATTAAAGGCGTGAGCCACCCCACCCAACTTATTTATTTATTTATTTATTTTTACATTTTAAGGCTTTTATTCCTAGGTTCAAGGACATACCAAGCCACAGATACAAAAAAATATGATGCTAACATCAGCCGATGATATAATCATTAAAAGTATGAGATGAATTCAATTTTGAATTTAGAAAAAACAGTTTTTATCAACATATTTTTTTATAAAAGTTACACCACAGTCAGTTTCAGCTTATATTTAATAAGGAAAGAGGAACTATAGCTTAGAGGATAAGAGTACAAGTTCTGGAGTAACTGGGTTCAAATCCCAGCTCTCCCAATGACTCATACTGTAATCTCCAGAAGCTATTTTACCCCTTTGGCACTTCAGTTCCCTTATCTAAAATATAGGGATTATGATAATATCTAACTCGTAGGATAGTTGCAAGTTTAAAATGAACTAATATGCCTAAAACACATAGACCAACTCTTTTCAGGTAGTAAGTTTTACACAAGTATTTCCTATTATTTTGATTCTAAAACATGTTAAGATAAGACATGTTCAGATATACTGAAAAATGTCATGGGCCATTTTGATGTTTCTTTTAAAAATTATGACAAAACACATTCCAAAAGCAAATAGAAACTATTTTTTAAATTTTTTGCAATTTTGATTTACTCATTTATTGGGCTATCTTTGCAACTGTTTCCTTCTGATATGGTTAGGGTCTGCATCCCCACCCAAATCTCTTGTCAAATTGTAATCCTCAGTGTGGGAAGAGGGGCCTAGTGGGAGGTGACTGGATCATGGGAGTGGATTTACCCCTTACTGTTCTCATGATAGTTAGTGAGTTCTCAGGAGATCTGGTTGTTTAAAAGTGTGTAGCACTTCCCCCTTGGCTATCTCTCTCTCTCTCTCTTGCTCTGCCATGTGAAGATGTACCTGCTTCCCCTTTATCTTCCACCATGATCGTAAGTGTGCTGAGGCCTCCGCAGCCATGGTTTGTATACAGCCTGTGGAACTGTTAGTCAATTAAACCTTTTTCTTTGTAATTTGCCCATTCTCAGGTAGATTCTTATAGAAATGTGAGAATGGATTAATACAGAAAATTGGTACCAGGAGTGGGAAACTGCTATAAAGATGTCTGAAAATGTGGAAGCAGTTTGTAACTGGGTAACGGACAGAGATTGGAATACTTTGGAGGAACAGAAGGTGACAGGTAGATGTGGGAAAATTTGGAACTTCCAAGAGACTTGTTAAGTTGTTGTGACCAAAATGCTGACAATGATATGGACAATGAAGTCCAGGCTGATGAGGTCTCAGATGGAGATGAGGAACTTATTGGGAACAAGAGTAAAGGTCATTCTTGTTATTCTTTAGCAAAAAGACTGACAGCATTGTGCCCCTCCCCTAGAGATCTGTGGAACTCTGAACTTTAGAGAAATGATTCAGGGTAGCTAGCAGAAGAAATTTCTAAGCAGCAAAGCATTCAAGATGTGGCCTGGCTGCTTCTAACAGAATGCACTTATATTCATGAGCAAAGACATTATCTGAAAATGGAACTTACATTTAAAAGGGAAGTAAAACATAAAAGTGGAAAATCTGTGGCCTCACCACGTGGTATAAAAGAAAAATCAATTTTCAGGTGAGGAATTCAACACAGTTGCAGAAATTTGCAAGAGTAAAGAGAAACTGAATGTTAATAGCCAAGAAAGGTTGGAGTAAGCCCCAGATCAAGAGTTCTTGGGGAATCAGGAATCCATGGCTCCTTAACTTGCTCCAGCATTGAGATCAGCTCAAGTTTAAGAAATAGGAATCCCATCACATCAATCAGATAAAAAATTTCTTATGGAACTGTCTATAGCTATTCTTCCTTGTATTCTCTGGATCATAACACTCTAAAAGACAGAATTTTGATAGTCATTCTTTAGCTTGTCTAATCTTGGCTTTTGACCAACTACCCTTTCACCAACTTATGTTCATCACCATTGATATGGTTTGGCTGTGTCCCTACCCAAATCTCATCTTGAATTCCCACAAGTTGTGGGAGGAACCTGGTGGGAGGTAATTGAATCATGAGGGCAGGTCTTTCCTGTGCTGTTCTCATGATAGTGAGGAAGTCTCATGAGATCTGATGGTTATGATAAGGGGAAGTTTTCCTGTACAAGCTCTCTTCTCTTGTCTGCTGCCATGTGAGATGTGCCTTTCACCTTCCACCATAATTGTGAGGCTTCCCCAGCCATATGGCACTGTAAGTCCTCCCTTAAATATTTTTCCTTTGTAAATTGCCCAGTCGCAGGTATGTCTTTATCAGCAGTGTGAAAGTGGATTAATACAGTAAATTGGTATCAGCAGAGTGGGGTGCTGCTGAAAAGATACCCAAAAATGTGGATGCAACTTTGGAACTGGATAATAGGCAGAGGTTGGAACAGTTTGGAGGGCTCAGAAGAAGATAGGAAAATGTGGAAAAGTTTGGAACTCTGTAGAGACTCGTTGAATGGCTTTGACTAAAAACCTGATAGCAATGTGGATAATAAGATCCAGGCTGAGATGGTCTCAGATGGAGATGAAGATCTTTTTGGGAAGTGGAGCAAAGGTGACTTGTTATGTTTTAGCAAAGAAACTGGTGGCATTTTGCCAGAAGATCTGTAGAACTTTGAACTTGAGAGAGATGCTTTAGGGTATATGGTGGAAGAAATTTCTAAGCAGCAAAGCATTCAAGAGGTGACTTGATTCAATAAATTTCTAAATAACAAAGATTCAAGAGGTGCTGTTAAAGGCATTCAGTTTTATATGGGAAGCAGAGCATGAAAATTCAGAAAATTTGCAGTCTGACAATGCAATAGGAAAGAACATCCCATTTTCTGAGGAGAAATTCAAGCCAACTGCAGGAAGTTCCATAAGTAATGAGGAGCCAAATTATAATCCCCAAGACAATGGGGGAAATGTCTCCAGGGCATGTCAGATATCTTCATGGCAGCCCCTCCCATCACAGATCCAGAGGCCTAGGAGAAAATTATATCATGGATTGGGCCCAGGGTTCCCATGTTGTGTGCAGCCTAGGGACTTGGTGCCCTGCATCCCAGCTGCTCCAGCCATGGCTGAAAAGGGTCAACATAGAGCTTGGGCCGTGATTTCAGAAGGTGCAAGCCCCAAGCCTTGGGAGCTTCCATGTGGTGCTGAGCCTGCGAGTGCACAGAAGTCAGGAATTGGGATTTGGGAATTTCCACCTAGATTTCAGAAGATATATGAAACTGCCTGAATGCCCAGGTAGAAATTTACTGATTTCTGCCCAGGCACCACTCATGGAGAACCTCTGCTAGGGCAGTGCAGAAGGGAAATGTGGGGTTGGAGCCCCCATACAGAGTCCCTACTGGGGCACTGCCTAGTGGTGCTGTGAGAAGAGGGCCATCATCCTCCAGAACCCAGAATGGTAGATCCACCAACAGCTTGTACCATTCACCTAGAAAAGATGCAGACACTCAGTACCAGCCTATGAAAGCAGCTGGGAGGGAGGCTGGACCCTGCAAAGCCACAGGGATGGAGCTGCCCAAGACCATGGGAACCCACTTCTTGCAGCAGTGTGACCTGGATATGAGACATGAATTCAACAAAGATCATTTTGGAGCTTTAAGATTTGACTGCACCACTGGATTTCAGACTTGCATGGGGCCTGTAGCCACTTTGTTTTGGCCAATGTCTCCCATTTGGAATGGCTGTATTTATCCAGTGCCTGTACCCTTATTGTATCTAGAAGGTAACTAGCTTGCTTTTGATTTTACAGGCTCATAGGCAGAAGGGACTTGCCTTGTCTTGGAGACTTTGTATATTTGCTGCTGAGGCAAGAAAATCTTGGATAAGACTTTGGACTGTGGACTTTTGAGTTAATGCTGAAGTAAGTTAAGACTTTGGGGGACTGTTGGGAAGGCATGATTGGTTTTGAAATGTGAGAACATGAGATTTGGTAGGGGCAAGGGGAAGAATGATATGGTTGTGTCCCCACCCAAATCTCACGTGGAATTCCCATGTGTTATAGGAGGAACCCTGTGGGAGATAAATAAATCATGGGGTCAGGTCTTTCCTGTGCTGTTCTTATGATAATGAGTAAGTCTCATGAGACCTGATGGTTATTATAAGGGAGAGTTTTCCTGCACAAGCTCTCTTCTCTTGTCTGCCACCACATGAAACGTACCTTTTACCTTCCGCCATGATTGTGAGACTTCCCAAGCCACATGGAACTGAGTTCTTCATTAAACCTCTTTCCTTTGTAAATTACCCTCTCTTGGGTATGTCTTTATCAACAGCATAAAAATGGACAAATACACCCATATATCGTACATACATAGAGTCTGCTTTACTCTCAAACTTCTAGAATTTCTGCCCAGGGATCATAAAACAAAGTGTCCTGGAAAAAAAGGCTAGTTGCAAAGGTAAGCCTAGGCCATATATTTTGTTCAGCTTCTCTAACCTCAATCTTTGTAAGCTTCCCACCTTAACCCAACCAGACAGACTGACCTATTTAATCATCATCCACTTAATCCACCTCCACTTGAGTCTTTGCCCGCACCCTTTCCCTTGTCTGGATTCCTTTATTGCTTCCCATTTGTACACTGTTAAACATTTCTGCTCATCTTTCAAGTTCTACTTCCTTGACCCATGGAAGTGACATTCTATATTGACCACCCCATCCCATACAACACTTACTCTCTAGACCACAGCTTCTCAAACTATCTGTGGTGATGCCAGGTCTGTCCCACAGATCCTGGTTGAGTGATGGACGAAAGGAGTGCTCAGACACAGATATACAGTGTAAGAGCAACTAGGGGTCTGCCAGGCTCTAGTGGGCCAAGGTGCAGCAGCCCCAACAAGCTGGAGCTGCTTGCTTTTATTCAGTGCAGACATAATATCGAAAGCCTGGAGCATACGCAATCAGCAAGTAATTAACATTTATTATTCCTCCTTTCAGGGAACAGTCACGCACATGAATGATCAAAAGTCAGCTCCTGGTCAACATAAGTAAACAAGGCTGTTTAAGATAAATTCCCCTACACTCCCTTGTACCTACTCCTTGCCCTCTGCCCCCAAAGCTCTGCAGAGCCTTCTCACCTTTCAGAAGTCCTGCTCCTTTCCATATAGTTTCTCCTACCATTCTGACCGATCTCCTACGTGGTGAAGGACCATGGGTTTGGTTTTGTTCTTTGTTCAGTGACCATGGGCTTGACTACTGTGGCAATGTCAAGTTGCTCTAAAAGTTTTTAAATGCTTTCTCTCAGTCGATGTTCTTATCCCATCAAGTAGTTCAGAGACTGGTGCTAGTCCACAGACCACACTTTGCCTTAGAAGTCCCATTTGTCATTAAGCATATTCAGCCTTCAGTGTTAAACAGGTGACATTTCTTGTCTTGCCAGCCAAAAGGTAACCTCCATATCTTATTTATCTGTGAAACCTCCTGTGCAAGTAGTAATATGTATGCACTAACTGACAGTGGACCCACAGAAGATTTCATGGGAAATCTGAAATTAAAGTAAACAAAAATGTAATGGCAATGAAGTAAATCACTCTATTATAATCTTAATACAAATATCAGAAATATGGGACTGGTAAACCAAGGATATGATTACAGTTGTTACAAATCCCTGCTTCCTTGATCCACACAGCTTCAACCTCCTCACAGCACCCACTAAAGATACTGCTTCTAAGGTGAATGAGAGAAATACCTGAAACCTGATGGACTCAGATGTCTTCTTCTCTCTAACCAGAATCATGTCTCCCACTCTCAAAGCCTGTTTATTTTACACAGCCCATTAATGTACCTGGATTTCCTATCATATCCCATGGGACTATGCAGAAAACAAAAATATGTTTGTAATTAAAATGTAATGAAAAGAAAAAACTGTTATGTGCATTTGGGTGAGCATAGAGGTTGACAGTTTCATGGCCAAAAATGTAGTAAGAGAGAGAAAGAAAAGAGGGGAAAATAAAAAAAAAGAATAAAAGGAAAGAAAAAAGAACATAAAAGAAGAAGAAAGAATGAAAAATATGAAATAAAGGCAAAAACAATGAGAGGGATGGGAGTTACAGAAAAGGGAAGTATGCCTGAAAGCCTGCCCTACAAAACAGCTGGTGACAACTTGTTTCTAACAATGAATCTGTATACTCTGATCTGAGTGACAAAAGTCGGTAAGTCTCCCAAAGGCTTTCATTATAATCACCCTGACATGACTTTCTTAAAATCTTTAACAAATTAAGGCAGATTGCTACTGTGAAACAGTCTAGATTTCTAGAAGGAATTATATGGAGGTGTTTCTCACTAAGTGACCCCATATAAATATCTTCGATTTCTAGAAATATCTTTGAGAATAATACAGGTTGAGTTTTCCATATCTAGAATGCTTGGGACCAAAAGTGTTTTGAATTTTTTTTTTTTTAAGATTTTGGGATATTTGCATACACCGTGAGATATCTTGGGAATGAGACCCAAGTCTAAACACAAAATTCATTTGTTTTACATGTACCTTATACACATAACCTGAAGGTATTTTCACATAACATTTTTAATAATTTTGTGCATGAAATAAAGTTTGTGTACACTGAACCATTAGAAAGCAAAGATGTCGAGTGTAGAATTTTGTGGCATCGTATCAGCACTTGGTTTCAGATTTTGGAACATTTCAGATTTTTGATTTTCAGATTAGGAATGTCCAACCTGTAGTGACCAAAAATATCCTACATTATGGCCATTCCAACATCAAGTAATCCCTGCTCAGTATCCCCTATTTTGAATGTTGGAGAATCAGTGAAGATGCTCTTACTGAGTAATGCTGAAATTCTGTGAGCAGCAAATAAAGAAGACTTCAGAAACAGTGAAGGGAAATGAAGTCTCACCCACAGAAGTCAGACTTCTGTAGTTCTCTCACATAACATTCCTGTAGAAGGCCCTCTGTGCAGAGTCCAAACATGCCCACTCTTCCTAAGAGAAACTCACTGCCACCTCCTCCAATGTCAGCAGTTCCTGGAATGGCATGAGAACTTAAGCATGAGACCCATAAGAGACTAAAAGACAAGAAGGGACACTTGGGCATGGAAGGGGCAGCAAGATACAAAGAGACAGAGAGAAGAATGGCATGAAAAGCAGACAGAGGGTGACCAAAAGAGAAAATGGGACCAAACACAGGGAGAATAAATAAAATGCCCAGCACTGTTTAACAAGTAGAATCACAGCGTCAAGATTCACTGGGGGATTTGAGCAGGAAAATGAGTTCATCTGGTCCAGTCTCATCATTTTGGAGATGAGAAAACAAAGGCCTAGAGTGGCTATAATGTGTCCAAAGTCACACAGCAATCTAGCAGCTGAGTCAGAATTAGAACCCAGGCCCCCTTTGGCCCAGCCAGGTTCTCTGGCCAGTGCGCTCCTGTTGCTGCCACCTGTTGAACAACCAAATAAATAAACCCTGCTCACTGAGTGTATTAGTCCATTTTCATGTTGCCAATAAAGACATACCTGAGTCTGGGCAATTTACAAAAGAAAGAAGTTTAATTGGACTTGCAGTCTCACATGTCTGGTGAAGCCTCACAATCGTGGCAGAAGGCAAGGAGAAGCAAGTCACTTCTTCCATGGATAGCAGCAGGCAAAGAGAGACCTTGTGCAGGGGAACTCCTCTTTTCAAATCCATCAGATCTCATGAGACTTATTCACTATCATGAGAACAGCATGAAAAAGACCTGCCCCCATGATTAAATTACCTTCCACTGGGTCTCTCCAACAACAGGTGGGAATTGTGGGAGTTACAATTCAAGATGAGATTTGGGTGGGGACACAGACAAACCATATCATTCTGCCCATGCCCCTCCCAAATCTCATGTCCTCACATATCAAAACCAATCATGTCTTCCAAACAGTCCCAGTTTCATCACTAGACATCAGTCAAAGCTGTGGATTTGAGAGAAAAGAAAGAGTCAGGCTTGTGGGAACTGAATAAAGAAAAAGAGATGGCTGAATACAGGCCCAAAGAGCAAAAAGGAAAAGGAAGACATGGAGAAAGAGAGAGAGAAAGAGAGAGAGAGATTTACCACAGAAGCGGTAGTGGGAAAGAGAAACAGGTAGATGAAAATATATGGAGAAAGTCAGGAGGCCATGTTCTCACCTGAACTCCAGGGGCAGAGTGCACAGATGCCATGGTTAGCCTGTGGAGAATAAAGACAGGAAAAAGTTAAGCTGAGGGGAAACCATCAGTGACCCCCATATTGAGCCCCCCATTCCATTCTACCTCCCCAAACCTAAGAACCATCCATCTCCTCTACTCATGACTGCCCTTGCCCCTGAGCAAGCCCTGGCCTGTTTCTTGAATTCCCACTGTTCTGTCCTTAATACTTCCTCCTTCCAGCCTTTCTCCTCTGACATTCCCTACCTTAACTTCCCCAACCCCATGGGACCCACTAGCTGTGCAGAACTGAAGTAGGAAGTGACTGGGGCATCAGGGAGAGAGAGTAGGAGTCAGATGGAAGAGAAGTGAGAGGGACAGAGAGGGGGAATAAGGCAGACTGAAGCACTAGGTAAATAAAAGAGAAAGAACAAAAAAGACCCCAGAGGAAAATTACCTGGTCATAGGGAAAGCCATGTCTGTGCATTCTGGCCAGTCTCTTTACCTTCCAACTAGAGCTTACTCCTACAGCTTATGCTCACTGATTCCCCCATCAGCTCCTCCTGTGGCAGCCTGGTCCCCTACCTTACTGCTCCTCCCTGAGCTCTCTGAAAGTCACAGATCAGTGCTCCAGGGTGGGCTTGGAAAGCCTAGCAGGTGGGGATCTCACGGTCTCACACAGGGGCCAGGAAAGGGATGTAGGACTCAGGAGGAGTCTTTGGGCCTTTGTACTTACACCAGCCTTTGTGCACTGTACAAAGGCTCCAACTCAGTCCTGGAAATGGGAGTGTGTGCTTGTCCATTGCCAGCTTCTCTGCTTCTCTCAACTGCCTGCTATCATTGGCCTTAATTCTTCCCAGACAAGGACTAGGAAAGGATGAGAAGAGAAAATGGTTGAGAAAAAGGGACAGAACTCAGGTACATCAGGGCCACTAAGAAACAGAGGCCCTGAGGGGCATGGAGAAAAAGGGAAGGAAGAGGAGCTGACCGGGCTTGCTGCTCCAAAGATTCCTGGATTGATCCTTGGGGGCTGAGAAAAACAAGAGGTGGAATCTCAGTGCAGACTTCAGGTTTCAAAGATGCCACCCACTGCCTATTGAATCTTCTTTATTTCGGCTAACCCTGTGCCCTTCTTTCAAGCCCGTGAGTAATAGCGCAGGAAGCAAGCAGCTGCTCTAAACCCGGGTACGCCCAGCTGAGTTACCACTCAGCAGGACCTGGAGCAAGTCGTCTAACTTTTCAGCTTTCTTACCCGAAAAATGAGCCTACTGCAGCACGCTTTTATGAGTAGCTAAGATACGGGATGTTGAAAGACCCTTGAAGAGTAAGAAAACGCAACAATAGTCGCTGTTAAGCCCGGAAACTACACCCGTCCCCAATTCCCCAGCCTGCACCCGCCTTCCCAACAGACTACCAGGCGCAGGCTGGCTAGGGGGCGGGGCCCCTGGTGAGCGCCTGACGGGGACGCGCCGCCGCTGCCATGGAGACGCGGAAAGCCCCGCTTCTCCCTCTGCTTCGTCCGCTGCCCCCTGCCCTGGGCCCCTCTAGGATGCGCAGGAGGTCCGACCTTGGTGATCTTAACGCTGTCTTTCCGGAGAACAGCAGTGGTTTCCATAGAGCTGGGGCAAAGCGGTGCTGGCAGAAGTCAGCCCTGAAAGAGCGGGAATAAAACGAGAGGCTCTGGGGAGCCGTTTGAGCCTCAAATCTAACTGGAGAGACCTTGGCAAAAGCAGAGGATGAGGGAAACAAGGAGACAGGGAAGTAAAGCGAGAATGGTGGGAATGAATGAGAGTGGAAAGAAGGATGGACCAGAGAGGATACTCAAGGGAAGGAAGGCGCCGTGCCGGGGAAGAGAGTGGGAGTGGCTTCCAGTGGCTGGAGCTGATGGGAGGATGGAGTGGCCGTTTAGGGGGAGAAACTCGTATGATAGAGTCCATAGATTGTAAGAGAGAAGTGGGAGTCCACGTAGACTGGAGGAGAGGAAGCGTGAATTAGGAAGGGGAAACTGGTAAGCGTGATGGGGGCGGGAATAATGGAAGTTTTGCTTCCTTCGATGCTTCACACTTCAATGAAAATAATACAAGTTTCTACTTTTGAAGACATCTCTGTCCACCTGCTGACATCCATGATGATGATTCAGATGATTCTTTCTCCAGATTCTGAGGTTATCGCTTCTTCACCCTGCACCTTCACAGAACATCCTTACTGCCTTTCTGTTTGTTTGTTCTGTATTTTTGGTGTTGTTTTGGGGTTGGTTTGTTTTTCACACAGGGTCCGTTCTGTCGCAGTGGTGCAATCACATCTCACTGCAGCCTTAACGTCCCAAACTCAAGCGATCTTCTTTGTTTTTCAGGAGTCTCCCTATGTTGCCCAGATTGGTTTCCAACTCCTGGGCTCAAGTGATCCTCCCACTGTGACCTCCCAACATACTGAATTTACAGGTGTGAGCCACCACATCAGCCCAATTAAATAATTTCTAATACCTCACACCTCTCCCACATTACTATCCTTCCAAGTATCTAATTATTATCACACCGTGTCCATGTGTACACAGTATTTCTGTGCCTGAGGTATTTCACTTAAGATAATGGCCTCCAGTTTTATTCATGTTGCTGAAAAAAATCATGATGTCATTATTTTTATGGCCCAATAGTATTCCATTGTTATACATAGAATATCCAGTTACCCGTTGATGGACACCTAGGCTAATTCCATATCTTTGCTACTATGACTAGGGCTGTGAAAAACACAAATTCAAATGTCTTTTTAACAGAACAATTTCTTTTCCTTTGGGTAGATACTCAATAGTGGGATTGCTGGATTGTATGGTAGTTCTATTTTTAGTTCTTTCAGTAATTTCCATAGTGTTTTCCAAAGAGATTGTGTTAGGGTTCTCTAGAGGGGCAGAACAAATAGAATATATGTATGAGAGAGAGAGTTTATTAAGGAGAATTGACTCACACATCACAAGGTAAAGTCCCACGATAGGCCATCTCCAAAGTGAGGAGCAAGGAAGCCAGTGGTGGATCATTCCGAGTCCCAAAATCTCAAAAGTAGGAAATCTGACGGTGCAGCCTTCAGTCTGTGGCCAAAGGCCTGAGAGCTCCTGGCAAACCACTGGTGTAAGTACAAAGGCCCAAAGCTGAAGAATTTGCAAGTCTGATGTTCCAGGGTAGGAAGCATCCAGCATGGGAGAAAGATGGAGGCCAGACGACTCTACAGGTCTGCTCTTTCATTGTTCCCTGCCTGCTTTATTCTAGCCGAGCTTGCCGCTTATTAGATGCTGCCCAATCACAATGAGGGTGGGTCTGCCCCTCCTAGCCCATTGACTCAAATGTTAATCTCCTTTGGCAGTACCCTCATAGACACAACCAGGAACAATACTTTGCATCCTTCAATCCAATCTAGTTGACACTCAATATTAACCATCACAGAGGTTACGCTAATTTACATTCTCATCAAAATTGTATAAGCATTCCCTTTTCTCCACATCCTCACCAACATGTTATTTTTAGTATTTTTAATGATTTGTCATTCTGATTGGTGTAAGATGATATCTCACTCTGGTTTCAATTTGCATTTTTCTGATGATTAATAATGTTAAGCATTTTGTCATGCTTTTTGACCATTTGTCTTCTTTTAAAAATGTCCTTTGCCCATTTTAATGGGTTTTTGTTTTGTTTTTGATATTGAGTTCCTTGCAAATTACAAATATTAGTCATCTGGCAGTGCATCATTTACAAATATTTTCTACCAATTTGCAGGTTGTCTGTTCACTCTGTTGATTATTTCTTTCCTGTGCAGAAGCTTTTTAGTTTAACTAAGTCCAGTTTGTCTATTTTTCTTTTTATTGCCTGTGATTTTGAGAGCTTAGTGATAGATTATTTGGCTAGACTAATTTCCAGAAAAGTTTTCCATAGATTTTCTTTTAGTATTTTTACAATTTGAGGTCTTACATTTAAGTCCTTAATCCATCTTGAGTTGATTTTGTATATGGTGAGAGATATGTGTCCAGGTTCATTCTTTTGCATATGGCAATACATTTTTTTTCCAGCACTATTTATTGAAAAGCATGTTTTTTTCCCAGTGTATGTTCTTGTTAAATTTATCAAAGATTAGTTGGCTGTACATATTTGGCTTTAATCCTGGGTACTCTATTCCATTCCACTGATCAATGTGGTCATTTTTATACTAGTACTATCGTGTTTGGGTTACTATAGCTTTGTAGTATAACCGGAAGTCAAGTAATGTGATGCCTCTAGCTTTGTTTTTTGTTGTTTCTGTAGTTGGTTTGATTGTTTTTGTTTATGACTATGTTGGCCATTCAGGCTCCTTTCTCATGCTATATCAATTTTAGAAATTTTTTTCTAACGCTCTGGAAAATGACATTTATATTTTGATAAGTATTGCTTTCAATCTGTAGCTTGCTTACCTCAGTATGGTCATTTTAATTATATTATTTGTTCCAGTCCATGAGCATGGGATGTATTTCCACTCATTTTTGTTATCTACTATTTTTTTCATTAATGTTTTGTACTTTTTCCTCCAGAGATCTTTCACCTTTTTAATTAAATTTGTTCCTAGAATTTTGCCTTTTGTGGTTATTATGAATGGAATTGCCTTCTTGATTTGGTTCTCTGCTTACTCTTTATTAGCATATAAGAAGGATACTGATTTTTGCACACTGGTTTTATATACTGAAATTTTACTCAAGTCGTTTATCATGTTTAAGAGTTTATTGGAAGAGCCTTTAGAGTTGTCTAAGTTTAAAATTATATCATCAGTGAACTGAGAAAATTTGAATTCCTGTTTTCCAAATTGGATGCTTTTTTTTTTTCTTTCTCTTACCTGATTGCTCTGCAAGAAATTCCAGTACTATGTTGAATAAGAGTGGTGAACATGAGCATCCCTATCTTTTTCCAGTTCTTTGAGGGAATGCTGTCACCTTGTCCCCACTTATGTGATGTTGGCTGTGGGTTTATTGTACATGGCCTTTATTATGTTGAGATATCTTCTTTTTATGCCTAGCTTGTTGAGAGTTTTTATCATGAAATGATGCTAAATTTCATCAAATGTTTTTTCTGCATCTATTGAGGTCAGCATATGGATTTTTTCCCCCTAATTCTATTTATGTGACAAGCTACACTTACTGATTTGTGTATGTTGAACCATCCTTGCATCCCTGGAATAAAACCCACTTGATCATGGTGAATTACCTTTTGATGTGCTATTAAATTTAGTTCACTAGAGTTTTTTGAGGATTTTTACATCGTTGTTCATCAGGAATATTGGTCTGTAGTTTCCTTTTTTTGTTGTGTGCCTGTCTGGTTTTGGTGTCAAAGTGTTACTGGCTTCATAGAATGAGTTATGGTGAATTCCATCTTCCTTGATTTCTTAGAACAGTTTTAAAAGGGTTGGTACCAGTTCTTCATACATTTGGTAGAATTTAACTGTTATTCCTTCTGGTCCTAGGCTTTTGTTGTTGTTGTTGTTGTTGTTGAGAGACGTTTTATTACTAATTTAATATCACCACTCATTTTTTGTCTGTTCAGGATCTCTATTTCTTCCTTGTTCAATCTTGGGAGATTGTATGTTTTCAGAAATTTATTCATTTCCTCTAGATTTTCCAGCTTGTGAGCATAGAGTTGTTCATAATAACCTCCAATGATCTTTTGTATCTTTGTGGTATCTGTTGTAATGTCTAATTTTTTAATTTCTGATTGTATATATTTGGATCATCTTCCTTCTTTCCTTGATTAGTTTGGCTAGCAGTTTATCCTTTCAAAGAACCAACTTTTTGTTTCATTGATCCTTTGTATTGTGGAGGGGGACTTTATTTCATTTGGTCCTGCTCTGATTTTTGTTATTCTAATAAATTTAGGTTTTGATTTGTCCTTATTTTACTAATTCCTTGAGAAGCAACATTAGGTCATTAATTTGTAACTTTTCTGTTTTGTTTTGTTTTGTTTGTTTAATATAGTGCTTAACATTATAGACTTCCCTTGTAGCATTGTTTTTGCTTTTTCCCAGATTTTTTGGCATTTGTTGTATTTCCAATTCATTCATTTCAAAAATTGTTTAATTTTCATTTTAATTTTTTGTCATTGACTCAAAGATGGCTCAGAGGCATGTTTAATTTCCATTTACTTCTATTATTTCCAAAGTTCCTCTTGGTATTGATTTTTAGTTTAATTCTACTGTGGTCTGAGAAGATACTTGATATTTTTACAATTTTTAAAAATATATTGAGTGTTTTGTGACCTGACCACTGATGTATCTTGGAGAATCCCTTCTGTGTTCATGAGAAGAATATATATTGTGTAATTGTTGGGTACAGTGTTCTGCAAATGTTTGTTAGGTCCATTAGGTATAAAGTCCAATTCAACTCCAGTATTTCTTGGTATATTTTGTATCTCAACGATCTGTTAGTGTTATGAGTGGGGTGCTGAAATTTCCCACTGGTATTCTATTGCCATATATCTTCTTCTTTAAGGCTAGTTAATATTTGTTTTATAAATCTAGGTGCTCTTTTGTTGGTTGCATATATATTTAAGATGGTTATATGCTTTTGCTGAATTAATCCCTTTATCATTATATAATGATCTTCTTTGTCATTTTCTATTGTGTTTGATTTAAAGTCTATTTTATCTGCTGTAAGTATGGCTACTCCTGCATATTTTTGGTATCTATTTGCATGCAATATCGTTTTCCACCCCTTTAACTTTCTGTAGAGCAAGTTTCTTATAAACAGCACGTTGCTGGATTTTTTAAAATTTATTCTACCAACAATTTATTTATTTATTTAGAGACAGAGTCTTGCTCTGTCACCCAGGCTGGAGTGCATTGGCACAATCTCAGCTCACTGCCACCTCCGCCTCTTGAGATCAAGCAATTCTCCTGCCTCAGCCTTCCTAGTTGCTGAGATTGCAGGCATGTGCCACCATGCCCAGCAAATTTTTGTATGTTTGGTAGAGATGGGGTTTCACCATGTTGGCCAGGGTGGTCTCAAAATCCTGACCTCAAGTGATCTGCCTGCCTCAGCCTTCCAAAATGCTGGAATTACAGCTGTGAGCCACCAAACCCAGCCCCTATTTTTTTTAAGTAGAATATTTAATCCACTTATATTTGAGGTTAATATTGATATGTGGGGTTTTGTTTCTGTCATATTGTTAATTGTTATCTAGTTGTTTTATACATTCTTAGTTGTTTTTTGTCTTTGTCTATTTGTCTTTGTGATTTGGTGGAGTTGTGTCATGTTGCCATTTAATTCCTTTCTCTTTCTCTTTTTTATAATTTTTTATAAGACTTGTGAGTTTAATGCTTTTGTGTGTTTTTATGAAGGTAAGTATCAACCTTTCCTTTCCATATTTTGAACTTTTTTGAGCATTTCCAAATTGCACATTTTAAATAAATGCAGTTTTGGGTTTTTTATGTGTGATACATACTTGGTGTATATATTAATGGGGTACATTAGGTATTTTGATGCAAGTATGCAATGTAAAATAATCACATCAAGATGAATGGAGTATGCATCCCTGCAAGCATTTATCATTTGTGTTACAAACAATCCAATTATACTCTTTTAGTTATCAGAAAATGTACAATTAAATTATTACTGACTATAAGCACCCTGTTGTGCTATCAAATAGCAGCTCTTATTAATTTTTTCTAAGTATTGTTTGTACCCATTAACCATCACCACATCCCCCCACCCCAACTACTCCTCACAGCCTCTAGTAAGTATTCTATCTCCATGAATTCAGCCATTTCATTTTTTAGCTCCCACAAATGAGAAGACGCAACATTTGTCTTTTTGTGCCTGCCTTATTTTACTTGACATAATTACTTCCAATTCCATCCATGTTTTTGGAAATGAATGGATCTCATTCTTTCTTATGACTGAATAGTACTCTGCTGTTTATATGTAACATACTTTCTTTATCCAGTAATCTGCTGATGGACACTTAGGTTGCTTCCAACTCTGGCTATTGTGAACAGTGCTGCAACAAACATGGGAGTCCAGATATCTCTCTTATATACTATTTTCCTTTCTTTGGGGTATATATGTAGCAGTGGGATTGCTGGATCTTATGGTAGCATTATTTTTAGTTATGCAAGGAAATTCCAAACTGTTCTCCATAATGGTTGTACTAATTTACATTCCCACCAAAGTGTATGAGGGTTCACGTCTATCAACATCCTCACCAGCATTTGTTAATATTGCCTGTCTTTTAGGTAAAAGCCATGTTAACTGGAGTGAGATAATATCTCATTGTAGTTTTGATTTGATTTTACTGATGATTAATGATATTGAGCATTTTTTATATGTCTAATTGCCATTTATCTGTCTTCTTTTGAGAAATATTTATTCAAATCTTTTGCCTATTTTTAAATCATATTATTATATTTTTTTCTATAGAATTGTTTGAGCGCCTTATATATTCTGGTTATTAATCCCTTGTCAGCTGAATAGTTTGCAAACATTTTCTCTTTTTCTGTGGGTTGTCTCTTTGCTTTGTTGATTTTCTTTCACTGTACAGAAACTTTTTAACTTGATGTGATCTAATTGGTCCATTTTTGCTTTGGTAACCTGTGTTTCTATGGTAATACTTGAGAAATTTTTGTCTGAATCAGTGTCCTAGAGAGTTTCCCCAATGTATTCTTATAATACTTTTGTAGTTTGAGGTCTTAGGTTTAATTCTTTAATCCATTTTGATTTTATTTTTTATACGGTGAGAGATAGAGGTCTAGTTTCATCTTCTGCATATGGATATCCAGTTTTCCTAACACCATTTATTGAAGAGATTGTTTTTTCTCCATGTATGTTCTTGTGACCTTTGTCAAAAATGAGTTCATGGCAGGTGTATGGATTTGTTTCTGGGTTCTCTATTCTGTTCCATTGGCCTGTGTATCTCTTTTTACGCCACTGCCATGCCATTTTGGTTGCTATAGGAGTCAGGTAATGTGATTCCTCCAGTTTTATTCTTTTTGCTTAGGATAGCTTTGACTATTCTGGGTCTTTTGTGGCTCCATGTAAGTTTTAGGGTTTTTTTCTATTTTCATGAACAATGTCATTGGTATTTTGATAGGGATTGTATTGAATCTGTAGATTGCTTTGGGTACTATGAATGTTTTAATAATATTGATTCCTTCAATTTATAAACATGAAATAGCCATTCTTTGTGTGCTCTTCAGTTTCTTTTATCAGTGTTTTATAGTTTCCATTGTAGACATCTTTCACTTCTTTGATTAATTCCTAGGTATTTAATTTAGTTGCAACTACTATAAATGTGATTACTTTATTTCTTTTTCAGATTATTTGCTATTGGCATATAGAAATATTGGCTACTGATTTTTGTATGTTGATTTAGTGTACTGCCACTTTACTGAATTTATCAGTTCTAAGAGTTTTTGATGGATTCTTTAGATTTTCCAAATATAAGATCACATTAACTGTAAACAAAGATAATTTGACTTCTTCCTTTCCGATTTGGATGCCCTTTATCTCCTTCTCGGGTCTAGTTGCTGTGACTAGAACTTCCAGAACTGTATTAAATAACAGTAATGGAAGTGGACATTCTTGTCTTGTTCCAGAGCTTTCAGTTTTTTTCTGTTCAGCATGATACAAGCTGTTAGTCTGTTATGTGTGACTTCTTTTATGTTGAGGCGTATTCCTTCTATATCAAGATTTTTTAGAGCTTTTTATTATAAAGGGATGTTGAATTTTATCAAATGTTTTTTCAGCATCGATTGAAATGATCATATGGTTTTTGTCTTTCATTCTGTTGATATGATGTATCACATTGATTGATTTGTGTATGTTGAACTATAGTTGCATCCCTGGGATAAATTCTACTTGGCTATGAGGAATGATCTCTTAATGTATTGTTGAATTCAGTGTGCTAGTATTTTGTTGAGGATTTTTGCATCAATGTTTATCAGAAATATTGGCCTGTAGTTTTGTTTTGTTTTGCTCTGTTTGTGTGTGGGTGTGTGTCTTTGTCTGGTGTTAGTATCAGACTAATTCTAACCCTATAGAATGAGTTTGGAAGTATTCCCTCCTCTATTTTCAGAATAGTTCCAGTAGGATTTGTATTAGTTCTTTAAATGTTTGGTTGGATTCAGCTTTGAAACCACTGGATCCTGGGCTTTTCTTTATTGGGATTTTTTTATTACAACTTCAATCTCATTACTTGTTATTGGTCTTTTCAGGTTTTGGATTTCTTCTTGGTTCAATTTTGGTAGGTTTTATATGTCTCAGAATTTCTCCATTTCCTCTAGATTTTCCAATTTTTTGGCATACAGTTGCTGAGAGTAGCCACTAATGATCCTTTGAATTTGTACATTATCAGTTGTACTGTCTCCTTTTTCATCTCTTAATTGTATTTACTTGGGTCTTCTCTTGTTTTTCTTAGTCTGGCTAAAGAGTTGTCAATTTTATTTATTTCTTAAAACCAACTTTTTGTTTCATTGATCTTCTGTGTTGTTTTTCTCATTTCAAGTTTATTTATTTCTGCTCTGACCTTTTTTTCTTATTCTACTAATTTTGGGTTTGTTTTTCTCTTGCTTTTCTAGTTTTTTTAAATTAATCATTAGGTTATTTGAAGTTTTTCTTCTTTTGTAATGTAGGCACTTATAGCTATAAATTTGACTCTTCGTACTGCTTTTGCTGTGTCCCATAAGTTTTAGTATATTGTGTTTCCATTATCATTTGTTTCAATAATTTTTCAATTTGCTTTTTAATTTCTTCATTTACCCATTGTTCATTCAGGAGTATATTGTTTAATTTCCATATGATTGTATAGTTTCCAAAATCCCTCTGTTATTAATTTCTAGTTTTATTCTATTTGGTCAGAGAAGATGTTTGATATTATTTTAATTTCTTAAGTGTTTCAAGACTCATTTTTTGACCTAATATATGTTCTATCCTTGAAAATGATCCATGTGCTGAGAAAAAGAATGTGTATTTTGCAGCTATTGGAAAAATGTTCTATAAATGTCTATTAGTTCCATTTGTTCTATAGTGCAGATTAACTCTGATGTCTCTTTATTGAATTTCTAGCTGGAAGATCTGTCCAATGCTGAAAGTATTGAAATCTCCCCTTATTATTGTATTGAGATTTATTTCTTTCTTCATTCTAATAATATTTGCTTTATATATATGGATGCTCCAGTGTTAGGTGCATATATATTTACAATTGCTAAATCCTCTGGTTGAATTAAATTATTTCAAACTGATGGCAACTTAACAGTGATTGCATAAGCAAACATCAAACAAGCAAAAAGAAAACTAATAAAAACTTGACAACAAATATATATATACTAGACGGAGTTTTGCTCTTATTGCCCAGGCTGGAGTGTAATGGCATGATCTCAGCTCACGTCAACCTTCAACTCTCAGGTTCAAGTGATTCTCCTGCCTCAGCCTCCCAAGTACCTGGGATTACAGGCATGTGCTACTACACCCGGCTAATTTTTTAATTTTAGTAGAGATGGGGTTTCTCCATGTTGGTCAGGCTGGTCTCAAACTCCTGACCTCAGGTGATCCACCCACCTTGGTCTCTCAAGGTACTGGGATTATAAATATGAGCCACCACGTTCACTATAATTTTATCATCCCACTTTTTAACTTTTTGTTTCTCTTTATGTCTTATTATACTGTCTGTGTCTTGAAAAGTTGTAGTTAACATTTTTAATTGGTTTGTCATTTAGCATTTCAACTTAGGAGTATTATACACACCACAGTTATCATGTTATAATATTCTGTGGTTTTTGTGTGCTATTTACAGTGAGTTTTGTGCCTTCAGATGATTTCTTATTGTTCATTAATGTCCTCTTATTTCTGGTTGAAGAACTCCCTTTAGAATTTATAGCAGGATAGGTCTGGTGTTGATGAAATTCCTCAACTTTAGTTTGTCTGGAAAGATCTTTATTTCTCCTTCATGCTAAAAGGATGATTTCACTGGATACATTATTCTAGGTAAAAATTATTATTTTTTTTCTTTCAGCACTTTAAATATGTGATGCCACTCTCTCCTGGCCTACTACCCAATAACACCGTGGTTCTTACAGACTAATAGCAATACTGCCTTCATGCTCATGGATAAAATCTGGAAGAATTATCTGAATTACCATGCAGAGACTCTTATTCTCTTCCCTTTCTTCCTCCCAAACAAGTACAGTATCTTTCTTATGGTGAGCTACGTGGAACTGGCAGTGGGCTGACACAGCACCCCTGTGACCACCATCACTGGGATTGTGCTGGTTCCGACTTGAAGACAGCATGACACTGTGTCTCACCCAAGGCTTGCTGTTATCACTACCTGGCTACCACCTAAGTTTGTCAAAGGCCATAGGGTTCTATGATTAGCAGATGACATAGCCAGCAAGGTTTGCATCCCTCCCTTCAGGGCAGTAAGTTCCCCTAGGCCTTGGGTAGGTCCAGAAATGCTGTCTTAGGAGGCAAGGATTGAAGTAAAAAGCTTTAGAAATTTACTTGGTGTTCTGTTCTACACAGCTAAGATGGCACTTGAACCACAAGACAAAGTCTTTCCCACTCTTCCATCCCCTTTCTTCATGCAGAAGAGCCTCTTCCTGTGGCCACTACTACCACTGGCCCATGGAGAGTTCTGCCAGGCCATCACCAGTGTTCACTTAAAGCCCAAGAGCTCTTTGGTCAGCTTGTGATGAATGGTCCCAGGACTTGGACTCATCCTTTGCCCCAGGGCAGGTCCAGAAATGCTGACCAAGAGTGTAGCCTAGGACTCAGGGTCCCCAAGAGTCCAACTGGTGCTCTACCCCCACTGTGACTGAGCTAGAACCCAAAGTGCAAGACAGAGTCTGTTTTACTTTTCCATCTGCTTTTCGCAGACTGAAGGAGTCTTTAAGTGTATCTGCCACAGCTGGGAATGTGCTGGGTCATACCTGAAGCCAGCACATCTCAGAGCCCAATGCCCATAGTGTATTACTTGAGTATTGCTGTTGGTAATTCAGGCCCAGCAGCTCTTTAGTCAGCAGGTGCCAGAGCCAGTGAAGGGAGTATAGAATCTCCATACTTGGGAGAGGGGTGGTGTTGGCACTTCAAGACTGTCTTTGCTGCCCTCTTCCATGTCTCTTTCAGTGACGCAAAGTTAAAGCAGGTACTGTGATTGCTCACCTCATTTTTGGTTCTCATGTTGGTGCTTTTGGGTGTAGTTAGTTGTTAATATTTGATATTCTCCTGGTGGGGACAGTGTAGGCTTCCATTTTGCCGTCTTGCTCTACCATCTCCAGAACATCCAATACAGTTTAGTATGTAAGTGATAACCTAATAATGTTCATGTAAATTTATTAATATATCAAAACATACATCGTCTATAATAATATCTCACTCTGTTTTATAAACTACTTTCAATGCAATCAAATATGAGAAATGTTAGCAATCCTAATACACAGGCACTGAGGACACAGCTATAAACAAGATAAACCTTATATCTGCCCCTCTAGAGTTCACATTCTAGTTGGGGAGAGAATAAGCAAATAAATGTTACCAGCGTATTGAACAAGTACAATTCTAAACAGTGGGATTGCAAAAGAAAACAACTATGCTTCATTCCTTCAAATCAACTATGTGGGCAACCAACTATGTGGGATCAATTCCCAACCGATTGGGCGAAATATTGGACAGGCCATTCAGACAATAAATGTACTCTGGTCATCTTCTGTCTCAAAAGTCTACTTAAGTAGGAGAGAGATCCAAGATGGCCGATTAACAACAGCTCAGGATTTTAGCTCCCAGTGAAAGCGCAGAGAGCGAGTGGACGCCGCACTTTCAGACGAATTTTTGTTGCCCACAGACTAGGAGATTCCCGGCGGAGGAGCCACACG